>PVJO010008626.1:0-74051 GCA_004026905.1 Hystrix cristata | reverse complement strand
AGAAAGAGAAGGAAGAAAGAAAGAAAGAGAGAAAGAAAGAGAAGAAAGAAAGAAAGAAAGAAAGAAAGAAAGAAAGAAAGAAAGAAAGAAAGAAAGAAAGGAAGGAAGGAAGGGAGAGAGAGAGAAAGAAAGAAAAAGAAAAAGAAAGAAAGAAAGGAAGGAAGGAAGAAAAGAAAGAGAAGGAAGAAAGAAAGAAAGAAAGAAAGAAAGAAAGAAAGAAAGAAAGAAAGAAAGAAAGAAAGAAAGAAAGAAAGAAAGAAAGAAAGAAAAGAAGAAAAATATATATTGGCTTTCCCCCAAAATGCTGTTTAATTGCTCTGGGATAGGCCTGAGTACAAGTGTTTTGAAAAGTTTCCAGTGTAAGTTCAGCATTGAAAAGATACCATTCCAGGACAAGACACATATATTATTGTAGAGACAACAATAAATAGTCAAAAGATAGGTTTGCCTCGCAGCTCTGCCACTTAGAGTATGACTTCAGGCACATCACATAAGTTCTCCAAAATTGAAAATGGAGGTAATATTATTTGGCTTAAAGGACAGTCATAAGGATCAAATAAGATAATGTAAGTGAAAGTGCTTTTCAAATCATAAAGCACTTAGTTCTTATCATCCTGAAGATGACAGTGTCCTGGGTTACCTGTATGATTAGTCTTTGTCACTTCTGAGATTGTCCAGTGCCTGGGGGTGAGGCAGAGGATTTGGACTCGGGAACATGTCCCAAGGACACAATGGCGATTACAGTAGCCTTTGCTCACTGTAAGTGAATAGGAAAAAAAGAAAGGTTTTCTGTGCATCAAGAAATCGTCAAACTTCAAAGTAAATTGAGACAGTAAGCTTCTTACTATCCCAAATAATTTATCTGATATGTAAATATTTGCTGGGACTTCTTATTTTTGCAATACCGTTTCTACATTCCCAAATTTGGCTTCCTCCCACTCCTACACATTTCCCCACAGACAGGTCTTTGGGGGTAGACTGGAATATCGCATTATTCGAATCACGCAGGTCCTGGGTATCAGGTTTAATTTAGCTGCCTGTGCAGTACAGTGCTGGGATAGTTTCAAGCCTTCAGCCCTTGGCACAGTCAGTCAGTCTGAATGTCAGCCAAGAAAAGTATTGAGATGTAAGTTAGCCTTTTGTTGTCAAATATCATTCATTGCTTCTACAATAAAGGGAAAAACAATAATGTTCATTTAAGCCCTATTTAGCGGCAGGTTGTAGATATCAAGGAAGATGAATTGGGGAAGTTTTCTAAATGTGGCTGTGAGTCCCCACTCCCCTTAGTGTTCTGGCACTCACTGTAGGTGGTAGCCATGTGTGGGTCTAACATTTCTTTCATCAGTGGTTCTCAAGCTTATCACATCCCTTGGGAGTTTGGGAGAAATCTGAATCTCATCCTTCATCCACACTTGCTGATTCAGAATCTGCATTTTAGCCCACATTTCCCACAGGTGATTCTTGTGCACGTTAGAGTCCGAGAACCCCTGGCTCCCTCCCTCCATCCCTCCTAGTCACCGTAAGGTAAGCAGCTTTTCTTTCTCACACGCTTCCACCATTATGAACTGCCTCACCTGGGGCCAGAAAGCAACAGGAAGCAACCACGGGCTGAAACATCTGAAACTGCAAACCAAAATAAACCTTTCTCCTTTAAGTTGTTCGTCTCAGGTATTTTGTCTCAACAATGGAAAACTGACTCACACACTTCCCAAACTAATATGGCAGTTATTCTCCATCTCACATGTGAGGAAACTGAGACTCAGGTGAGAGTAATCATGCGACTCGGTCAGGGCCACACACCTAGTTACTGGCATGCTGAGACTGTTCCCAGGTCTTCTGAGTCTAAGACCAGAGCACTTTCCACCTCATGATGCTGGTCCTGATGTAGGGTTCTTTAGGGATATTTTTGTTTTATTTTTTAACTCTCATTGAGAACACAGGGCCTGTAATATTTTTTATATATCTTCTGTGCATAGAAGCTTCTCAGAGATTATTCTGAACTGATTATCTGCTAAGAGAAGTAAAGAGAAAAGTGATGAGAGATACACCATCCAGAGAATGGAGATGATGAAGAGTGAGATTTGTCCTGATAAGGACTTCGCAAGAGAGCCAGAGAAAGGCTTTACTGCCTGGGTGTCTGTAACCTGGAAACCCCACAGCTCTGCAGCACAGGGATAAATCTCTCAAAGGACTAGGATGAAGATTAGTACCATAATTAGATAGAAAGCAGATGGAACCCTTTGAGACAGAAGTCAGTACCCACACAGATGCAGAATACCAATATCAGGTCCTTCCCCACCAGGTCACACCCTGCAGCGAAACACTGTGGTCACGTCCTAGGTAGAGCCAAACATCAGGGACTTTGGCTGATGACCTTGCCCCTACCATCTTGCACTCTTGTCCTGCCCATTCCAAACTCTAAGCTTCTACCAAAAGTCCAAACTGTGCCCAAGGCTGAAGGAGAAGGACTGCAAGAAGTGAAAAAGCTTACAATGGATATAGGCAAACCGGAAGTCACATTACGTCTTGGAACTTCATTTTCTACATCCATAAGGTGGGAGATAATAAACCTGCACTGCCTTCGTTACGGACTTTTTGAGTATTAACTAGGTTAACCCATGTAAAAGTGCATGGGAAATCATAAGGGCGGACAGTAAATTATAAGAGTGTTACAATTATTCCTTTTTTCCTGGCCTTCTAGGCACAAACACCTGAGACTCGGATTCACAGTATCGTATAGAAAATGGGGAATCATGTGCAAAAGTCATCAGCTGCTGGGCTACTTGAATTGGGTGTCAAGCTGGGTGCTTTCTAACAGAGATTGTTTATAAGCAACTAGGAATAAACTAGGAAAGGCCCTCTAACAAAATAGCTTCCCCCCTGGCAGACTACATTGCCTCGTATTCTGCAACTATAGCAATATTTGCTCAGTTGAAGCATTGTTCTTAGAAAGCTTCAAAATAAAAATTTTCCTAGGACAGGTAACCCATTGACTGGTTACCAATCATACTTCAGTCTGAATTAGTCTGCCCACAGATTCCTCAGGTATGGTTCCCACCCAAATATTCTGATACCAGGGCTCAAACCAGTGAGATTAAATGATAATCTGGGTTCTTTTTTCTGATTTGTTTGTTTGTTTGTTTTTGGTACCACGAATTGAACTCAGGGTCTTGCGCTTGGTAGGCAGGTGCTACCCCACTGAGCTACATCCCCAGCCCTACATGATAATTTTGACAGAAGAGAAAAGAGAGAAATTTGGAGACAGATCCAGCCTTGAGAGGCAAACCTGGATGGGGTGTTGAAGCAGCGTGCAGGTTCAGGGTGCCTCACAGGAGGTAAGATTCCCAAATAGAGTGATGAGAACTAGATAGAAGAGTAGTAGAGAGTGCAAGGCAAACTCATTTTATACTTTTCCTTAAGATCTAAGTGGAGAAGATTTGAATGCTGTGTTTCTTTTGCTTTTCTTGTTTGTAGCAGAGTTTAGCTTGCTATTACTCTAGGTAGTGAAAAAACAAAGTTAATTCGAATTTTCTTGACTACTGTTCTTTGTAAATCATATTTATGCCAGACAAGCAGCTATCTACAAGGCTTTCTTAATTCTACCCCTTTAAAAAAAATCTACACTTTTTAAAAATTCAAAATCCTTTGAAGTGTATTGGAAGGCTTTTGTTCAGTGTGAGTTACCTATTTCAAGAAAAAAAGTCAAGGTCCTTGGAATGATCCTTTAGGGCCCCAGACCTGGGAGATGCTGTATAGGGCCATTCACTGCTGTAACACGCTGCCTCAGTTTTCCCAGGGTGATCAGTGTTGGTAAAGCGGAAGATAAGTCAATGAGTGAACAGCACTGATCTAAACAAGCACAAAATGCTAGCTCACAGTGCCCAGACGGATTCTAGTAAGTTCTGTTCCCCACACCTGCACATTCAAGGGCCTTTAAGCCGGATTCTAGTAAGTTCTGTTCCCCACACCTGCACATTCAAGGGCCTTTAAGCCAGCCAGCTCTTCCACATCACAGCTGGCTACTAATCTATGGACATAAGCCACCCAGGATGTCCACCCTTGATCCCACCTTTGCTCTCATCCCTGTGTTCCTCCAGTTCTGGTGGAGTCTAGCCTCCTGTCTTCCCTTTTTGTGCATGACCTCTCATGTATTGTCTTCGACCCCCTGAATGTGAATCTCAGATGTGATTCTCAGAACTGAACTCATTTGTAGTAGCATCGAATATTCAGCATCGAATATTCTGATTCTCCTTCCTGTGAAAGAATTTTTAAAGCCTGTTCTGTTGTACTCTGGAGTAGTTATGGGTAGAAGTGACAGTAAGAGCCAGAGCACGGTTTACTCTCTCTCTCTCTCTCTCTCTCTCTGTGTCTCTCTATCTGTCTCTGTCTCTGTCTCTCTCTCTCTGTGTGTCTTTCTGTCTGTCTGTCTGTCTGTCTCTCTCTCTCTCTCTCCTCTTCTCAATGACAGGACATGTTCCAGAGAAAGGCTGGTGTCTCATCCTGGTTCCAGCTTGGAGATGCGGAACAGAGTCACAGCTAGTCTACACTGGATATTGAAGTCAGAAATACAGCTCTGTTATCATAAATACAGAAATCTGGGGCTCTCACTCGTTACTGATACATAACTGATGCACCAATCCTTGAAGTCCTGTCTTATACAGAACATCGCGCAGAGAGACTGCCAGATTTGACTCCAGTTCCAACACAATGATCTCCAGAGAGGGAAGATGGACCCATCAGCCAGGAGGGGCAACATGTCCCGTGATGATTCCAGCACATGGGCAGTGGTGTGTAATGCTCTGAGTCCCTTGATATCATCTGCCTATCTGGGTTATGGACCTTAACAAAATCTCATCCCAGAATCTAACATCCTACTTAATACCTAATACCAGGGGCCCCTTTGGGTAAGCAGTCGCGTTAGAAGGCGTGGTGCACTCTCATTGTGTGGAGCTCTTTTAGATTTTATAAAGGAAATTACTCACCTGGCCTTATCCAGGCCACCTACTTGTCTAGTAACTTACCTAACTCTAATATTACAAAATTGAATTTCTAAAACCCAGCAGTAATCATTAGAGGTGTTATATTCTATGTCGAATTTTCTTCACATATAGATTTTCATTTCTTCTCTTTATCACCTTTTCATCCACAGAAATAAGGTGGCAAGGTTGAAAGAATGTTGCTCTAGAGTCTCAGAAACATAGATACTGATTTTGCAACATTTCTCCAGTGTAATATAGGGAGTGTTTTTACCCTCTTAGGACTTGACCTGATCTATAAGTCTGGGATAACTTTCAGAATTGCTGCTTATTGCGAGGTACGTCTGACACTAAATGAGCACTCCAAAAATGGCAGCTGCACACTGTTACCACATTTTCCAAGCCCTGGACTTTCTCTTTACAGAGAGAAAATTCCAGAGAGGTCTGTTTTAAAAGGCATTTCCTTCATTAAGATACTCTGTTAAAATTGTGTACGTGTGTGTTTTTCCTTCTCTACAACCCCATGGTGCTGGGAGACCGTGCTATCTTGAGGGTAGAGACTGTGGTAAACTCTTATTTGCCACTTAAGTAGCTACCAAATGATCTGGAATGTAATAAACGTTCCATACCCATTGTTAAACAAAGTAATGAATGAATGGGCTCAGAATGGTGAGTTTTACAAAATAATTTACCCCTAGTTATTCCTTCCACTTTTTCCCACTCAGTTCTCCTTCTGATTATATGTTAATACTGTGTTCATTTATAACAGTCACCAATCAAAGGGAATGTCAGTGTGTGTGTATGTGTGTGTGTGTGTGTGTGCGCGCACAGCACCCTGAGCTTTTCAGAAGAGGAGTCTTAAGTCAAACAAAATCTATTTTAAAATATATTCTGTTGAGGTAAAATTCTAGAGGGAAGATTCTGCACCTCTGTGGCTAGTTATTGCTCATGGCTTCTTAGCTGTGCCATGCCCCAAGGGGTTCGGCAATGAACAAATGAACAGACCCTTTTTGCTATGCTGGCTGATATTTACTATTTTTCAGGCTGTACACTATTTATTAGCAGGACTTACAGCTATCCAGTGATTTAAATTATACATGAAATCATAATAAAAATTTTAAAAGGTAACCAACATCCTTGCCTGCATTCAATTTTGTAGAGTGTGAAAAATAACAAATTTTGGGTTTGTTCTTGAACACATTTCAGATCTTTCTCTTACCCAGACTCAGTATCTGTCTAGTATCTGATCAAATCCCTCCTTGGATAGATCTGTTGAGTTGTACTGCAACCCCATGTTTTATCTCAAAGATGGCATTTAATCCAGAGATTTCTAGGGGGTGTTAGTCCAGAACTAAATGGAAAATCTTGATTATTATCAGCCAAGACCTCATTTTGAAGTGCTCTTGTAATACAAAGTAGTTCTGTCCCTATCAGCACATTCAGTAAATAAAATAAAATGTCGTGCTTTGCAAATTGTGTTCTGTGACCACCTGCCTCAAAGTCCCTGGGCTGAGTGAGTTAAAAGGCTGATCTACAGGCTCTTCCCCAGATGGGGTGGGTCAGAATTTCACGGAGAAGCTCAGGAATCAATGTTTTTAATCACCCCCTACATAAATATTCTACACACTAAATTGTTGAGAGTCATTAGTATATTTTAGAACATGGGTTCTAGAGTCAGAAGAAACCAAGTTTGAATTTTTACTACCAACGTGACCTCAGGCAAGTTATTTAACTTCCCTAGACCTCAACATCGGCACATCTGAAAAACTACCCCCTAGTTGGAAAGAGAATGAAACTGAGATTGTGCATGTAAAGCAGTGATTCTCAAACTCTCTGTGACTGGGAATCACCTGGGGATCTTGTTAAAATGCAAATTCTGATTCTGTGGATGAGAGTTGGGGCCTGAGATGCTGACTTTTTCTAGCAAGCTCTTTGGTAAAGCCAATGCTCCTGACTCTCTGTCGGCACTTTTAAATAATTACCAGCCACACTGTAAGGCCTTAATAATCATTGGCTCTTCCATTATTCAGCCTAATGAAGACAGAAAGAGAATATGCAGTGTTTTTTAAAATTCTCATCTTCTATTAGAATCGCATGTAATTCTTTGAAAAATGCAGGTGCTGGGGCTCTCATCTTAGAAGATTCTGATAGATACGTTTATGGTGGAACCCAGGGATCCATGTTCTTAAAGTGCTACAGGTGATCCACGGTGGAGAACCATAGGATATGAAGAAATAAGTGTATTGGGTAAAGTCTATTCTGTAGCCATTGAGAGTATCCAAATGTCTCCCTTGTACAAAACTCTCATTAACCTTGATGCCAGTCTCAAGTGTACTGCCTGAGTCATGGCCATCAAAAGATAAGGTTGAAAATGTTGGCCATAGACCCTAAATTGCTCTGGAGCCTCTAACAATTCCACAGTCAGTTTCCATTGCCCTTCTATCCATATCATATAAAGGAATAAAGGGTTATAAGAGGCAAACACCATGGGAGAGCAAACTCCATCACAGACTAGCTGCGGGATCTTGGGCATGGCACTCTAACTCCCTGTTCTTCAGATGCCTCATTTGTAATACGGGAGTAATATCTAGCCAAACTACCTCATAAACCTGTTGTGAGAGTGAAATGAATACTCTGTAACTTCAAAGTGTGGACCATGGGCCATCAGTGTCAGCATCCCCTGAGACAGTGCTTAAAATGCAGAATAGGAAATGTGCTGAATAAGAATCTGCATTTTAACAAAACACGGTGGTCCCTATGCAAAGTTTATAAAACACTGCTTTATGATATTTAGTTACAGGGATGGGTTATAAGATAAAGCAGTTCTTGCTCTAAAGGGTTTTACAGTCTCACTGGAAAAGAGCACACTTTGTACTATACATAAACGATTAGAGGTGGATACAAAGCCAACAAAATCAAATGCTAAATACTGTCCACACTTTTTTAGAAATCAGAACCATTAAAAAACAATAGTGGCAACAACATTATTTGACATGCTTTCTAGCTCTGATTACAGTAACCAGTACTCTCCCAATGTTTTTACTATCAACGAGCAAGAATGGTGATATTTATACATCAAAATGGAATAAAAGAATGGGATTATTTAAGACCAGGGCCAATTGTCTTGGGCATAGCCTCTGGAATTTAAATAGGCAGTTTGTTTTTTTAAATGAAAACTCAGATAAAGCCTGAGATTTTTCATTTCTGTAAGTTTCCAGAAGATGCCCAGGCAGCTAGTCCACAAATAGTACATACTTTAGGGAGTTAAGAATTGGAGATTCAGGCCCACCAGACCCCATGTCAACAAGCTTGAGGGCCAGAGAAGGAACAAATATCTCAGTGTACCTTGCCCATCTGTGCCACAATGGATGTGAAGGGCTACCCTAACTTATTCCATTCAGATTGAGTCCAGAAAATGTTGTTCCCGCATCCAAGGAAGTCGTTAGTGCCTGATGTACATGTGAGTATGTTGATGAGAAGACACTTTCCTTTGTTGTGCACATATAGAGCAACACTTTTCAGGGTTAAATTGGCCAACTCAGACCATGTGTTCACTCTTGCATGGTGGCCCACCTTCACACTGTAGGGCGTACTTCTTTTCCTACTTTTATTGGCCCATACTCACTGTGTAGAGCTTATTTCTTTTCCTACCTTTAATAAAACATTGCTACCATTTTAAAAAAAAAGTTGACCAACACTGCCAAGAGAGGAGGAAATACTGTGGTGGTAGATACATGGTTCTGCAAGCCGAGAATGTGTCAATGTGTTTCGTTGTGTCATTGAAAACCCTTCAGCTTTCCCAGAAATGTGTAGCTGTGCTCTTCACATGTCTCTCCTCGGAGCAGCGCTGTATGATGCACGGCTCCCGAGAGCTACATGATGTTCTACCTCTGGGACCTGCTTTATGCACAAGTGTTCAGCAACTCTGTCAGCTCACCCTTCCCTGAACTCCCCAGGTAATTGGTCTCGGGGCAGTCTGCCTCGGGATAGAATTGTTGCTCCTCAGATTCATGGATGATATGTTTGATCAGCCAGGTATACTATCCCACCTTCCTCTGCCTGGGTTCATGACATATGAGTTTAGCAACACATTTATCCACGAGAAAAGAATATGCTCAATAAACATTACCGAGAAAGCCTGAGCAGGCTCAATATTATATTCACATATTCATTCACATAACTTTATTCTTATTGGAGACATAAAAAAACTCAAAGGAAAATGAATACATATGACTGCAATAAAATATTTTAACCTCTTTTAGCAAACACTAAATACAATGTTGAAAGACAAATGGCAAACTGGAAAAATATTGGCAATTTGAACAAAGATTTAATGTACAAAAAAGGAGTCAATAAGAGAAATAATCACAACAGAAAAATGTACAAAAGACGCAATCTAGGAGTTCACATAAGCAATGCATATACAAATGATTGAGAAAACATGCAAATAATTTCAAAATATGAATAGAGAAAATATTTTGCCTATCAGAATAAAAATCAAAACTCACCCTTTTGGCAAGGTGTAGGCCAACAGAATTGTTACATGCACCATTGATGGGACTATAAATTGGTCAAATGTGTCAAATATACCTTTAAGTTTCATATCTTGGAATCAATAATACCACTTATAGACAACTAACCTAAGAAGGTATTTGCACTAGAAGATAAACATTCATTCATTCAACAGACATTTATTGAGCCTTTATACATGCAAGGCATTAAATTAATAGTTAGGAATATTGCTTAGAACAAAATAGGCAAAACTTTCTGGCTTCAGTGACCACACATTATGGTTAGAGAAGACAAATGACAAACTAGTGTGTGCGTGCATGTGCATGTGTGGACACACACACTACAGTGTTGTTAGGAAAAGCCTCTCTGATAAGGACACATTTGAGCAGAAACTTGAATGAATTAGAGAAGAAGACAAAGAGATACCATTGGAAACATGACACCAAGCCTAGGGAAGAGCGGTGCAATGGCAGGAGCATGGTGGTGTGTCTAAAGACCAGCAAGGAGGCCAATGAGTCTAAAGCACAGTGAAAAATAGGCAAAGTGATGGAAGCTGAGAACTGGCAGGAAGCAATGATGCTGTGGGGTCATTGCAGGTCCTTGTCAGTCGTGGTAGGACCAGTGGGATTTTACTGTCAAAGACACAGGCAGAATTGGAAGGTTCTGAGCAAAGAGGTGATGGGCTATGTTTCAATTTGTCAGGTCTCTCTCTCTGGTTGCCGGGTGGAGAACAAGCATAAGCTAGAAAACCACTTGGGAAGTGGTGACAATAATCCAGATGACATAGGCTAGGGAAAGGGCAGCAAAGGGGGTAGAAAGTGGTTGAATTCTAGATTGTTTTGTTTTGGGTTTTGGTTTTTTAATATCGTGTGTCTTAGCAATATAGAATGGTAAGTTTCATTTGGAGAAATTGGTAAGGCATTTAACATATCTTGATCATTTTCAATACCATTACCCCTCTTTCCTCTTCCCTCTCCTTAATCCTTTTCCCCATCTCTAAAGACTTCCTCACAGTTTTTTTCTCTTTCTTTCTTTCTTCCTTTCTTCCTTTCTTTCTTTCTTTCTTTCTTTCTTTCTTTCTTTCTTTCTTATTAATTTGATTTCTCATACAACAGAAATCATGTGATATTTAACTTTCTGAGTCTGGCTTATTTCCCTTAACATGATGGTCTCCAGTTCCATTCATTTTCCTGCAAATGGCAGGATTTAATTTTCCTTTATGGCTGATAAATATTCCCTTGTGCATATACACCACATTTTCTTTATCCATTCTAGTTTTGTTTTGAAGGCGAAGCCATCAGGATTTCCTGAAGGAGCAAAGGTGAGTTATACCAGAAAGGAGTCAAGGATGACTATGAGACTTGTGGCTTGAGAAAGATGGTATTTATTGAGATGGGAAAGCTGATAGGAAGTTGGGTGGGGTAAGATCAGAGAAATCAAAGGCTTTCAAATTACTGAGTTTGAATGTATATTAGGTCTCTGAGAAGAGATTATCAGGTAAGCAACCGGGTTATGGGTCTGGAGTGTAGGGAAAAGTCTAGGCTGGAGATACACATTTGGGAGTATATTGATGATATTTAGTCCTAACACCAGATGAGATCACCTAAGGAACAAATGTAGGCAAGGAAGAGAAGTGGCCTGGGATACTCCAAAACTCGTAGGTCAGAACGATGAAGAGACATAAGCAAAAGAGAGACTGAAAAGCAGTCACCAATAAAATAGGAGAAAGTCTGAGACGGTGGTGTCCTGGAAGCCAAGTAAAGAAGTATAAAAAATAAAGGAATGTTTAATGTGCCCAATGTTGCTCACAGGTCCAGAAAGATGAGGAAGGAGGACACAATACTGGCTTGACAACAGGGAGGTCACTGACGACCTTGTGGAGAAATGTGGATGAAAACCTGACTGGACTGGGTATGAGAAGCAGAACAGAAAGGGAGGTTGTCAAATATAAATTACTTTTTCAAGAATTATAAGTGTCTAAGAAGCAAAGCAAATGGGCTATAGCTGGTAGTGGAGAGATAGCAAGAAAAAAAAATTTTTTTTTTTGGTGTTGGGGATCAAACTCAGGGTCTTGTGCTTGCAAGGCAAGCATTCTAACCCCTGAGCTAAATTCCCAACTAAGAAAAATATTTTTAAAGATGGGAATTATTACCTCATATTAGCTTTCTAAGGAAATAATATGACAAAGAGGAAGAAAATGAAAAAGAGAAAATAAGAGACAACTGTGTGATTAAGAGAGACAGAAAGGAATCCAATTAACAAAAGGGGATAACTTGAATAGAAGCAAGCACAAATGATTTATAATAGAATTATCTAGAGTGGCTAAAAAACAGAAAATTAATGAAGTTTATCAATAGGTGGTTGACACAGATCTAAGGGGTCTGAATACCATAAAATAAAGCACAATAATTAAAATTGAAGGTGAGGATTCTATACTTGTCAACATGGTAATATATCCAACATTAAAAGCAAAGCAAAGAACAGTATAGATAGAAGATCCTAACTAGAAATGGTTTAAAATGCTTTACCTATATAAAATTTGAAAGTAGTTTTTGCTTTCTTCTTTACCACAGTCTGTATTGACTATTTTTTACAATAAACATAAATAATTTGCTTAAAACTATTCTCTCCATTAAGAGCTACTGTCATTAGATAATGCCGCTCCCCAAATCCCTTTTAGAGGCTTTAAGTGCATTATTATTTAGTTTCAAGCCCTTTCAAGACTCTCTCCCCCTCGTCCTGTCTGCACCCACAAACATCACTTCAAAGCCCAACTTTGCCACTTATTATTAGCTGCTTGCTTGGAGCAATATATTTTATAAGCTGGTTCTTTCATCTATAAAATAATGACAAACTGCCATTTTATTAACAATTTGCATCAAATTATTAATGTAATTTTTTAAAATTTTGCCTTAGAAGACTGTTGTGAGGACAGTGTTAGGTAAAGTGACCAGCACGGTGCCTGACACATGACAGATACTAAACGCCAGGCTGTCATGACACAATGGTTCTACTTATTTGCTTCTCTAAGGCAGGCCCAGCATGCTACACGCTTAGGGAAGAAGATGATGGAGAACCCACCTTTATCAATAGCCACGACGTTTCTTGGCTTTTTCCTATTTCTGCTGACCCTGGTTCCTTATCTGTCTAATGCAGGGGAATTTGACAGAGCAGGAAAGGAAAAGAATGGAAAATTGTTTGACTTCTCAGGTGCCCCTAAACATTCCGAAGTTTGGTTCTTCTGCCCTCTTGTGGCAATCATTTTAATTTTCACCACTTTTCTCAATGGGAATTTGAAGGAAATGCCCAGAGTGCCATCTGACCTATTGTCCCAACCCCCAGCTATAGGTCCTGCCACTACTGGATAAAGTTGAGACAGTATCTGTAATTAGCCATAGCTTGCTTCCTTGCTGACAAGTTTAGAAGGCCCTTCCTAAAATGCAAACAAGTATTTAGGAAAAGTTGTTTGTGAACCCTTTAGCTTGAATGAAGCTAGCCTGAGGAATGAGATGTAGTAATTACTTTTATGGTGAAATAAGGGTTAGGAAAGTCCATGGAAAGTTAGCAATAATGATGAGCCATAAAGGGGACCCTGGCTTTCCTCGGGTTGAAGAGCAGAAGGCAAAAGTACCAAAAATAATTCCATTGAAAGTCATAATTATCTGTCTAGGAATAACATCTCAAAACAGGTGGATGACTAACCTAGAACAGACATCTTGAAGGGATATGTGCAACATTTCCTAGTCCAAAAGATGACTATTTTTAACGTGAAAGCAGGCTGGCACAGACAGCCTTAGATTGGGGTCAAAAAAGCCGGGATAGAATGCTACTCTTAATATTGACAATATTTAGCCTCTCTGAGAGTGAGTTTTCACATCTACGGAATGAGCACGGTAGTGATAATTCTACTCTCAGTGAAATATTTTGGAGACCATAGACCGTGTAATACATTTATGTATTATTTTAGGTCTCCCTGAGAATGGTGTGTTGTGACTAATAATGAAGATTACATAGGGGTGTGTATGAAAAGAAACACCCATCTTCTGACTTGGGCCTCACGGCTTGATGAAGTCAGGAGTTTATGAAGTTCTTTTGTTTGTTTGTTTGTTTTTGGAGGGTGCTGGGAATCAAAATCAGGCCCTTACACTCGCTAAGAAAGAGCTCTACCACTTGAGCTAAATCCCCAGCTCCTGTGAAGTTCTTTAGTAAAGCTGGCAAAAGGGTGTGCAGGATGAGTAGATCCTCGTACTGGGGGAGTAAGGGGAAATTCCAAAAATGGAACCACAACAGTGAAGCCTGAGGAGCAAAGATGGGAGGAAATGTAATAAAGAAAATGTAGGGAGAGCATAGATACTTCAAATCTGGGAGGTGCTATTTGAGACAGAGAGTCAATCTATAGATATATAATAACGCTCTATCTAAAGAGAGCTTGGTATGAGCCTAAGTGTGGAACCTGCCAAGATGGTCTGAGAGAATGGAAACATGGTGGAGGGGGCTTCAGGAGCTCTGGAAAAGGTGGTTCTATAGGGAGTGATGCATGGATAAACTGGTGGTCAAACCACTCTCAATAATTTAACTTGAAAATAGGGTCAAGTGCCATTCATTCAAGAACAAGTCAAGTAAAAGATGATACATCAGGGACTCCTATAGTGAAAGGTTATCACATCAGACATAGGAAAAAATATCCCCTACTAGCCAGTTAATTAAAGCCCAGAGTTATTTTTAAACTAGGTCATTATAATATGAAAAACAGTCCAGTATCTAATATTTGTAAGTACATACACATTTCCATTTGTTTATCAGATATCTACTCAGGGATACCCGTGGTTCAAATACTGTCCTACCTAACCTAGTAGGAGTGCAAGAAAGATGGTTTCCTTCAAGGCAGAATGTATCATTAATCTTAAGATAAATTTCAAGATATAGACAGATCACAGCTGGCTGGAGGAGAAACACAGAAAGCACAGAGAGTAATTCACAGGAGTATTCAGTAAATATTTATTGAGTGACTGGGGTGGCATAGAATACAGTGGAATGAGCAGACAGGAGTGGGAAGAACATGGATTTAAGTGTCAGAAATGTCTGATTAAAATGCCAGCTCTGTCATTTGAAACATATAACACCAGGCAATTTAAGGGCCCAATATGATGGTAGGTATTAGAATTCTCAACACTATATCAGACTTGAAAGAGAAGTAGGTCTTGGGTTTCTGGAAACGAAGGGTCTTTTTATCTCATTACTTACCAACACAGACTTGACTTGATGTTCTAAACCTAAGGGATCGTCCTATTCATTTAAAAGATCAGTATAAGCACGAAACATAGCTGGCAAGCTAGAAAAATGACAACAACTCTTGGAGTCATAGCATACTGATCCCACCTTAAGAGGGAGCAAGGAGTTCCACAATATTATAATTCTATCCTACAAAATTCTGTATTGTGAACAAATAGAGTTTTTCACGTACTTCATAATCTTTGCATTAACTTTGAGGGTTAAATTTTGTCCTCCAAGAATTGATATGTAGACATCCCAAGACCTGGCACCCCAGACAATAACTTTATTTGGAAATAGGGTCATTGCAGATGTAATTAGTAGAGAAAATGCTGGAATAAGATCCGACCCAAATCTAACATGAGTGGGGTCCCCTTCTTATGAAGGGAAATCTGGATGGATATGCACACACCAGGGGAATGTCAGGTGACGCTGAATGCAGAGATTGGGATGGTGCATCTATGAGTCAAGAACTACCAGAAGCTACAAGGATTGAAACAGATCCTTCCCAAGAGCCTTCAGAGAAAACCAGGCCCTGAAAATAGACACTGCGATCTCAGACTTCCAGACTCTAGAAATGTGAGATAATATATTTCTTTTGTTCAAGCCACTCTATTTGTGGGGCTTTGTTATTAGCAGCCCTAGCAAATTTATGCAGAAAAGCTTTAAAGGTTTTTGAGAAAGGGGAGAGAATGCTTGTGGCAGACATAAAAGTCAAATACTCTGTGTGAGGAGAGAAAGGCAAAAAAGGCTGCTAGTAAAAATGTACGGAAATGGCTGAAGAGAACCACACAGAGATTAGTGGCTGAGGTCTGGAGTAGATATATGGATGACATTGCCTGAGACAGTGAAAGTCAGAGACAAAATTTCCTAGAAAGAACAGTTTTGAGCAGTAACAGACCATAGTGACTCTAGGAGATAAGCTTTGGAAATAGCAGACTGGTGCTGAGGGGGGTCTGTCATAATCCTGTCAGAAAATGATGGTTAGGAAATACAGCGTCGTCATTTCACTCATTGACCCCAACATGCATAGTATGGCACCAAGCTTATTCATTTCCCGTGGAGCTTAGTGCTCCGCGGTGCTTCTCAAATGCTGATGTGTGTACAAACTGTGGGCAGATTTAATTAAAATACAGATTCTGGAGGCTGAGGATTATGAATCAGTGGTAAAGTGCTTGGCTAGTATGTGCAAGATTCCATCCCCAGCACAGTAAAATAAAATAAAATACAGATTCAAGTCTGAGTGGGGCTGAGGTTCTGCATTTTCAACAAGCCCCCAGATGATGCCAGTGCCATTGGCCCTTGGGCCACACATTGGGCAACAAGTGCGTAGTTACTATTACACTCAGATAAATGGAAATAATCCTGGATGAAGAGAACACTAATCAAATAATACTGATTCTTATGCAGATCAATTAAAGCAAGTCAAATAGCAGCAAAGAAATGAGAGAAGTTACCTGCTCTAAGTTTATACTGGTGGTCAAACCACAGTATGATATTTTGTAGTTATTTATATGCTTCTTAATAGGATATTTGCAATTTTTCTATTAGGCTTTTACAACTTAAGTTTTTAGAATGTGACCTTTACAGCTGCTTTCTATAAAACAGTATAGGTCTTAACATTTCTGGGCAGAATGACCAATAAATGTTGGATATCTTGTCTGTTTATTTGTTCGATTTTTGTTTATTCATTCTCTGTTCTTTTTTTTTTTAACCAAGAACATATATTGGTACATTGTAGACATAATGATCACATTCATCATGGTGATTTTCTACCTGTACATGATGTATCTTGGTTTCCCCCCTTTTTCCCACTCCTCCTTTCTGCTCCCCCGCTTCCCTATTTACAGCAGGTATATATGGACCACCATGTTTATAGCAACACAATTTGTAATAGCTAAAGAAGATGTGTTTGTTTGTTTTTTGAAACAAGGTCTGTCTTTATAGTCCAGGCTGGCAACTTGTGATCTTCTGCTTTGCCTCCCAAGTGCTTACAGGCATTTGCCACCACACCTGGCAATGTTTACGTATTTATCCCCATTTTATGGAAAGAGACTAAGCTTCAGAGAGGTGACTGTTGGTCAACCTGATGTTTAAACCCACATCTTCTGACTCCAAATACAAAACTCTTTCCTACCCTCCCCAGGTTCTCTCAACTCTTTATGTACCTTTCTGAGCTGTAAATGATCTCTTCCCTTGTCCTATTTTATTTAGACTTCCCAGTCTTATAAAGCAGGTAACATACTTAGGGCTTAATAAATATTAGTGAGTTTGATAAATGTCATAAAGACAATATGCCAATAAAGATTTAAAAGATGGAACCAATGAATTACTCAATCTTTGCTCTCATTTCTGATTCTATTTAAGTAAATGACTCTATTCTTTAGTTCAATCCTTTTTCCACTCATTTAAAAAACTGAATAATTCTTTTTTTTTCCAAAACTGAATAATTCTTAAGAGTCTTTCTCAGCCCATCTTCCCTGTCTTGCACCGTAATCTCATTCCTTTTGACATACTGTCACTTGCAAAACTCTTGTGCTTATACCAGGAAAGAAAGGGCAGTTGACAGATATCAGATGGAAATTCTTTGATTACTTTTGTCCTTGCAGAGATTATCTCTCTTTTTTATTTTATACAATAATTATTGATGATTCCTCCCCACTTTAAATGTCAGTTCCTCTTACTGGATGTGGATAAAGATTAAAGTGAATTCAGAATACATCTTAAACTTCTCTAACTCCAAATGACTTCAGTTGCATTTTTAAAAATTGATAAGTTTGCAATATGTCAAAAAGGGCAGCAGTGTAGGGAAAACAGTTACTCTAATGTCATTACTGCCCAGGGACAATTTGTCCTCTTGATCACTGGTTATTAGTGTTTATGCCAATGGACAAACCTCTCCCTAGGCCTAGGGAGAGGTACAAGGACCTAAGTAAAAATAAAACCTAAAGCATCAATGCCTAAATTTAATTGTTTATCTTCTTTTGCCTCCTCTAGTCAAAAACGAATGTTTTGAAATAAAAGCCACAAAAGATAACGTTTTGCATACTTTTTTCCAGGCATTGTTTTACAAGCTTTGTACCTCACAACAACCTTTTGAGAACTTTTACTGTATCTCTTTCAGAGAAAAGGAAACTGACTTTTAAATTAGATTCAGTAACTAGCTCAAAGTCATCTTTGGTAATCCAGAAATTCAAATTCAGGCAATTGGACTATTGGTCCAAAACTGTAATCATTATTCTATCCCAAGATGCCCAGATGTTACTGTATGTCTACAGGAATTTAAACATAAGCTTTTAGCCTCTTTTATTTTGAAAAACATCAAAACTCCCAGCTAAGTAAGGCAGCACATGTCTATAATTCTAGGATTTTCGAAGGCTGAGGCAGAAGATGACAAGTTCGAGTCCAGCCTGGACAATTTAGTAAGAACTTGTCTCAAAATTTAAAAAGAAGGGCTAGGGATGTGTCTCAGTATGAAATCTTGAGTTTGATCCCTAGTACTGGGTGGAGAAAAAAACAGACAAAATTGCCTATTCAAAGCGTCTTAAATAAAAGGAGGGATTTAATGGTTCCTGTCAATAGGATACAGCATGAGAAGGTGTACTGCTGACCACAAGGATGGCTGGGTCCAGAGGCTTGAAGACTGTTAGGATCCCTCTCTGTACTCCTTGCTTTATGTCAGACCCATGCTCTCAGACCACTTTGTGGGAGAACACATGGTGGAGAATTTGTATAAGCCCAAAGAAGAAAGTATTCATTTCTGCCAGCTTTAGTAAAAACAATTACAATTAATTGGTTCATTTTAGGTCATGTGGCCATCCTTGGCCTAAACCTGGCCATAATTGCAAGGGAGATAAAGAACTTCAATTTGTCCAGTCTGGGTCATATGCCTACCCCTGTATCCTGGAGGGCCAGGTCTGTACCAGAAGAGGAGAGAAATGCACTAGACAGAAAAATATCAAATAGCTATTAACCTACCTAACACGTATATACCCCTTTTGAGTATACAAAGTGTTCTCATATGATTCTTGCTTTTTCAGTCTCAACCATCCTATGAAGAGGGTACATGAAGTATTATTAAGGAAACAGTAGTGGATTAGGATGGCCACAAGTTCTTTGTCGCTCTCTCCTTTGAGAGGTGGAGTTCATATTCCCTTCACTTGAATCTGGGCTGACACTATGATACTTAACACATGAAATGGGGCAAAACTTGTTACAACGTCTCCTCAGTCTCATCTTCCAGAGCTCTTGCAGTTCCACTTTTTTTCTCTGGGAATGCTCACTCTTAGGAAACTGTCTTGAAACCCAGCCAGCAGAGACTGAGAGGTCTAATCCAGACAGAATGGGCACAGGTAGGCACTCCACTCAACAGTTCTAGCTGAGCTCTCAGCTGACAGCAAATATCAACCATCAGCCAAAATGGATGAGCCACTTTGGACATTCCAGGGTGGTTTGGTTGGCAGCAATACAGAAATTGAAGCTCAATGGTTTAAGGTTCCACAGCTAGAAAATATCAGCGTTGTAACACTAAGTCAGGTGCACTGACTCGATCTCACAGGGTTTTTTTTTTTTAATGCTTTTTTTGTTTGCTATTAAAAACAGAAAAAACCAAAATTCAGAATGTCCATTTGTGGAATTTCTGTGCAGGATGCCAGTTGGGGAATTTGAGGATATCTTTTTTTTAATTCATCCAGCCGGCCAACAACATTTGAGAAGCTCTATATACCAGACAAATAAGCAAAAACACTCCTGGTTCTCAAGAGACTTAAACTCTAATTAGCAGGAAGGCTCATAACAGCTCATTTCAGTAAGAACTCACAATGTCATGATGGCAATCGGGCAGGGTACTTCTGGAAACAAGGTCCAGGCACTAGCCCAGTCCAAGACATGAAATAATAGGTATAGCTTTTGTTGGGTAAAAAAGGGAATCCTGAACCTTTGTTGAGGAGGTTGAAGAATATGATTTAAGTGAATATAATTATTCATTAGGATAAATGTAACAGAAATGGAAAGAGAGGAAGAGGCAAAGAATGCAAATATTTGGGAAGAAACACGAATTTCAATCTTCATATCACCCTTCACTTAACATGTGTTCTTGGTCAAGTCACTGGATCTCTCCATTTCTTAGACTGTGAATCCAAGGTGGGGGTCACAGTATTTCTTCATGATGTATTTAAGATTTCCTTTCTCCAACACCCTGTCCTCATGTTTGGTGCTTTTTAGGTTGGTCCTTAGCTTATTGCTTTCTCACTCCACAAATTCTCCTTACGTGATCCTGTGCTATTGCAATTGTTCATATGACAATGAAACCCCTATATACTTAGTATAAATTATCCTGAGGGCTCTCTCCCAAAGTATTTATTTATATGTTTCACATCATTGAATGTTCCACAGGTACATGAGGTTCAAAATGTGTAGAGCTCTCCTTTTACAACTACTTCTTGATCTCGCTCTTAAGAATCAAGAATCAAAACTGCTGTCCAAGCTAACAGCTTGTAAGATTAACATTATTCTCTCTTTTCCCTCAACCTCACATGCAACTGTTTGTCAAATGCTGCTAATTTTGCATCCTTAACATTCCTGGATTTCATACCTTTTTATAGCTATCCCATGAACATCTTGAATTCAAAATATTCAAAGCTTAACTCCATATTTCCCCTTCTCCAATTTGCTCTTCTTCCCATGTGTTCTACTAGGATATTACCCCCAGCACTCAGTTGCCTATCGTAACTAACTATACAATCATCAATTCCTGATATTTGGCTTCCTATTTGCTTCTTCAACCTACCCACGTCTCTCTATCCTCAACACTGCTATCTTTAATTTCCTGCGGTATTTTAATTGGTTTTCCTGACTTCTGTCTTTGCCCTCTCTGACCGCTTCTCCACAATGCAGCCAAATCTGATCATACCAGTAACTTCCCATCCCCACTCTCGTTTTCTAATTCTTCAATTCCTGATGTGCTTAACCCCCTAGTTTGCAAACTCTAAGAGAGTGATAATCCATTTACCCTTGTCTCTCCTGTACCTGGCACAGTACAAATGGAACATAACAGATGCTCAATAAATATGAACCTGTGCTCACTTCCTTTCTGATTATAGGTTACTTCTAGCGGATAAATTCCTGACATGCGCAGTACCTCTGCAGGTGAGGTAGGAATAGAGTGTGGCTAAAACTGGCTGGCAAGGGAACGTGACCTGGGGAAATGGCCTGCACCTGAGGTCTGCCTGAGGCGTGATTTTCAAGCTCGAGCTCTCTCCGGGACTGTAGAGAGTTCTTGTGAGTTTCCAGAGAACTCCGCTCCATAAATAGAAGCAACACCAACCGCTCAGGGGCTTCTTTCCTACAGAGCCGCCAGGGAGGGGGCTCTCCTTTTCCCTCCCATAGAAGATGACAACTGCGAACACAACACTGCAGCTATCAAGCCTCGCTCGTGGTAACCCCTACTGTGCCTTATAGGCCCAGTACACATTTTGCTGTATCTATTGTTATGCTCAATTTTCCTTTTCTTCTTTTCTCTCTACTCTTAAATAAAACTTTAGAACTACTTTTTGTCCCCCTCATTCAATTCTTTGCTTGAGGAGGGAAAGAACCCAGGAATATCGGAACCCATCCGATAACACAGGCACAAGGTAACATGATAGGGTGAGCTGCAGGCCTTAAAGCTATCAGACATTACACATAATAGCACCAATGAACTGTGTTGTCAGTACATAAAAGGATGTATGTCTCCAGACATCTTTCATGATTGGATCTTAAAAGTAAAGTAACCCTCATGGCGACTGGCAAACACCTTTCCCTTCGCAGATCTGTAAAAGAAGCATGTTTGGAGAGATGAAGTAAACCCTGAAAGGCATGGCAAATAGGAGAAACAATAGGCGGCTACGCAGCTCGCGCGTGCTTGTGCGCGTGCCCGGGGCTCCCCTGCGGCCCGCCCCTCCCCGAGGCCCCGAGGAGGCGGGACCAGGCCTATTCCCGCGGTTTGGTCCCGCCATTGGCGGGCGGTTTGAACGACGGAAGTGACGGGAGCGCGGAGATGGCCGCGGCGCAGGCGCACAAAGGGCTGTTGGGAAGCTGATGGGCTGGGTTCGCTGGGGGTTGCTTTCTCAGACGCGCAGCTCCAGACGCTGGCTTCCCGGTTCCCGGGTGAGTGACGGCTGCGCAGGTTCCCTGAGCCCAGGAGATGGGAGTGCGCTCCAGGGGAAGGAGCTCCGCAGCGCCGCCGGCTCTGCGCCCCTCAGGCCGTGGCCAGCCGCGGGCTCCGGCTGCGGTCAGCTGGCGGCCGGGACGGCGCCGCACTAGGGTGCATCCGGCCTGGACCCGCCTGCCTCGAGCGGGCGGCCTTGCGTGCCTTGCCGGGGCGGGTCGCGCGGCCTCTCCCGCCGCCTCCGGGTCCCTGAGTTTCCTTGCAGCGGCGTGAGGGTCTCCGCTGCAAACGCGACTCCACGTCACCCGGGAATGTGGCCGGGAACGCTGTGGCCGCTTAAGAGTCTTGCCCGGACGTTCCGTGCAAAGAGCGAGCTCTCTTAGCATCCGCCACGATTAATCTCTCCAGTATTAAGTTCTTTTCACAAGCTCGGTTTTTAAGTGTCAATTAAGTGAGTCTTTAATACTTAAAAATGTGTTTGGCGGTTTCATTATGATTAAGTCACATAATCAGAACTACCTGTTGGCAAATGTTACTCCTCTTTATAGGTTAAGAAAACGAGACCAGAATGACTCAAGTGACTTGGCCGGTATCTTCTTGCTAAGTCGCAGTGTTAGTCGTGAATGCACATTGTCTAAGTCTAGTGTTAATTTTGTGATAACCATTTAATCCTCAGGAAGGATCTTGCAAGATACGTAGTATTATCTCCCTTATTAGTAGTAAAATTCAGAATTTGACTACCCACATCCATAGAAATAAGTAATTTAATAAATGGGGTAGCAGGGGAAACTTCCTTAAGTAGTTTTCCGATTGATAGGTATAGCAGGAATAATAGAAATACAAAATAACATTCGCTAAACCACACAGGAATTGGTCAAAAACAGTCATCGGTAGATACTAAGTGACAAAAGTATGATGAGAAACATGGTATTTGTGTTACCTTTACTATCCATCCATCAGATCCTTATAAGGGGAATGACTGTGTGCCTATGTGTAGTGCTGTACATAAATTAACTACTTATATAGATGTAAGGCATTGTGTTTAGAGTCTGGGTATAAAACAGTGAATTCTGTATTTGCTGGGAAAGTGTGAGTTCCTGTTAGGTAACCCCACAGTCTCCTAGGCCCTATTCTATTTTCACCTGATTAAAAATAGTATCTATTCATAGTATGTGCAATAATTCTTATTATATTTACTTGAATATTACAATTTTTTAAAGCCGTAGCTACCGTCTTCAGTCATTAGGAATCTTTCTACAAAGAGCAAATTGTAATTGAAAATCTAGCAGCGGTAGTACCAAGACAGCATAGAATTAGTCTCCATTGTGAATATACGGATAATGTGCATTATATGTGGACAAATCAGGAATGAATGTGTAGAACAGGAATTACTAGGGACAGCTTCATGAAGGCAGTGTGGCTTAAATTAACTTCAGAAAGGTGTAAATATCTAGTAATGAAGTTTGCTTGCCTGATCATTGTGAAAAGACCTGAGAAATATTGGCTGGTCTTAGATAAAATTATGGTTCTATAGTGATGTGAACTGTATAATCTTTGGATATGGTGGTAATGGGAACAAGTGATGTCAGAATCACATGAGAAGGGTTTTCAAAGCATAGAAATTCTAGATTCTTATATTCTTTCCATTCCTACCTACCATACTCTCTTAGATAGGGGCATGTTAAAATCTAGGGTGGAGAATGAAAACACCTGAGTTTCATAGCAGCTGAAGAATTAATCTGGGAATTCAAACACTTGACACACCCAAACAAAATTTAGAAGGGCTTTTAAAAAAAATTAATTTAAATAGCACACATTGAGGCTTTTGAAGAATTACTTACGCTAGTGTATACCCTGGGGGATCAATAGGATTCCATGAATTATAGTGATGATTGGTGATCAAGTTATATGCAGCAGACTGGAAGATATTCAAATGACCAAGAGCCTTTGAAGTTACAGTGGTTTTGCTGGTAATGAACAGGTTGTGTCAGAGTACTGTACTAAAAATTAAAAGTGTTAAGTTGTAGTTGTGAAAATATTCTGCGCCAATACATATTTTTAAGTTTTTGTGCTTTTTTATGTTTAAGTATGGAAACTGGAAGTACCAATCAGGAATAAGTCAGTTCTGAGATACTACAGGTAAACTTTCTGCTGCAGAATAGGGAAAATGTTTTCTAAGAAATTCCACTCCACTCTTCGTTTCCTCTTTCCCACTCATCTGAGGACCACTAATCAAAGTGTTGGATTTGTATTAGCTATTTGTAAATAAATTGGATTTTTGACTGTTGATCCAAATTATTTTATTTCCATGTATATAGACCTTTAAATGTCAAAAGTGTTAATATGAATTTTTAAAATTTTATTCTTTGCTGCATTGTTTCAATGGTTTATATCTTTATAGACAGTTTTCTGTTTTTAAGTTTCAGATCTTATGTAAATTACACAGAAATGAAAAGAAAGGTAGTGAATGCTGGCAAGCTAAGATTGAGTCCTAATGAGGAAGCCTTTGTTTTGAGGGAAGATTATGAAAGAAGACGAAAACTAAGATTGCTACAGGTATGACTTATTTGGGTGGTTTTTGGGGAGTAGAGTGGGGTGCTAGGGATCGAACTCAGTGCCTTGCGCTTGCTCAGCAAGCGCTGTACCACTTGTGCTAAATCCCCACCCCTAGGTATGACTTACTTGGAATGAAGTTTCAGTTGTCTTCTCCAAATCACTTGTATTTTTTTCTATTAGAACGTTCCAAATGAAATGTTTCATTTGAAAAACTTTTCTAGCTGTATAAGAGCCCTGGTTTTCACGCAGTAACTAGTTTTGGAACATTTGAAAAGTAGACCAAGATGGTAAGTAGGTTGGAAGAGAATGGAGGATGAGTATTATTTGACTATGTCTTTAAATATTTTTAAATGGTCTGTAATACATGCATATTAGAACAGGAAGTTTAGAATGATTTTGAAGAAGACTTATTGGAAAGATTATTAGCTTCTGAGACAAATTTATTAGAAAGTTGTAAATTATTGTTTTCTGACAGTCTAGAATAAGAGAGTTCAGTCTTTGTTGAAACATGTTTTAGGTACTATTCTATATGGAATTGAAGACTGTATATGACAGAAATAGGATTCTCATCTGGCCCTATCTGTACTCCTCTAGGCTAATGCATTTTTGAATCATGTTTACCATTTTAGCCTCATTATTGGAGTGATACAGTGCCATTAGGATTTTGGAGGAACAGAAAAATTAAGCAGAAGTAGTCTCGAAGTTTGGGGAGTTTTTGTTTTGTTTTGTTCTGTTTGCAATGCTGAGGATCTAACCAAAGGTTTTGCGTATACTAGACAAACTCTACCACTGAGCTATATCCTCAGCCTGAGATTCTTACTTTTTCTGTATCACCCAGATAATTTTGCTTTACATAGTCATTATCTGATATAAAGTAAATATTCAGAAGATTTGATAGACATGAAGAGAGTGTATTTGAAGTTCTATTTCGAAATAGATTTTTGGAAAAATTTAAGCCTTCTTTCATATAATCCTTTAAATATTTATTGCTTAGGTTCGAGAACAAGAAAGGGATATCGCCTTACAGATAAGAGAAGATGTAAAGCAGAGGAGAAGTCAGCAATTTGCTCGTTTGGCAGAGGAGCTAAGGGCAGAATGGGAAGAAT
The DNA here is from genome assembly GCA_004026905.1 of Hystrix cristata. Lineage (NCBI taxonomy): Eukaryota > Metazoa > Chordata > Mammalia > Rodentia > Hystricidae > Hystrix > Hystrix cristata. The sequence goes on along the minus strand of PVJO010008626.1, from coordinate 48,483 downwards.
CACAAACTCAGAAAATACAGAATTTGGAAAAACTGTATTTGGCAAGTTTAAAAAATATGGGAGAGGGACATCGACAGGCCAAAGAAAATGTGAGTGAGACTTATTAGACTACCTGATTGTAACAGGAATATTAATTACAAGTAAATTGTATTTGTTGAATTCTTGTATAATAAAAATATTTTTGTATATAGAATTTGTTTCGGGCTGCCTGAGGGTTTTTTTTTTTTTTAATCAATTGAGAGTAATAGTATGTTCATTTCATAGTAAGTCATGTCAACTAAAATATCTCTCCTTATAGTATTTAAATTAGCATTATCCTCTTCCAGTTCTTGTCTGCCTACATCAATCAAATAACCTTTTAAATCATCTTCTCAAGTATTTTGGACAGATTCAGTAGGGTAAATTCAAATTTCCCATTTCAGTGCCATTCCTATTACTTCTAAACATGTATAATTTTATTTATATATGTGTATATATATATTTTTTTTCTTTGTTGACTTCCAGGAAGACAAAGTGGAACTTAACTCAGAATTTAAAACACTCCCTGACTTATTTTGATTGTTTATTGTGGTTTATAGTTAGAAAATAGTAGTTTGCAGTCCCAGATTCAATAAACAGGCTGATTCCAAAGAAAATAATCCTTTGTAACGAGTTAGGAAAAGGAATGTTTAAAAACTGTGGCAGCCTGTTTCTTTGTCCCTGGTTTTAGTTTATGTTTTTAGTAATAGCCTTAGGTTCTGACATCAGATTTTGTAGTTTTATGTGTGTCACTATTAACTTTTTTGGTGTGGTTTACCAAACCTCAGTCATTGACTTCAGTCATGAGAAAACCTTCATGATTTTTGCTGTAGCTGAAAAAATACCTGAATCATGTATATGACATTTTAATTAGATTAATTTATTACTTAATCATGTCCTAAGTAGTTTGATATCCTATGTTTTTATAATAATATTAAGTGGTTACATTAACTCTGTATTTGTCCCTCCTGATGTATTGTTTAAGGTACCATTACCACACTTTGGGAAATACTGTTGTAGTATGTAGCAAGAGCTGACAAAATTGAAAACTCTTGTTCTGACATCAAATAAGATGCATTTCTAGTAATCTTGTTCAACATGACATTTTAAGTAATACACATTTTTAGGAACCTGATTTGGATGCTCTGGCACAGCAGACAGCAGAAAGGAAAAGAAAAGCAGAAATGAGGCATAAAGAAGCCTTGAAAGTACAGAAAACTCAAACAGAAATATTAATGAAACAAAAAAACAGGTAATGTAATAATTTTTACCATATTGTCAACTGAAACTAATATGGCTGGAAGTAGAGGGAGCATAGCATACTATTGTAAACAGATATTGTACAGAAGTCATATAGTATTCCATTGTATTTTGTTAAACTGGGTTTAAAAATAATACAGTGGGGAGTAATTGCTTAGAGGAACTAATAACAAATGAGCCTTCTCCTCTAATTGGAGTCTGGATATTCTGAGTTTAGCAATTACTGAGTTTCTGGAGAAATGTATAGACAGTTCAGAATGCATGTCAAGCAAAACCCATCTTGTTCTTACCTAAGAAAGAATATTAATGTAATTCGGAACATTAAAAGGTTGTAGACTCTGGAAGTCATTAATATTTTTTGCATGGCGTAAGAATTAAGGAGCTTCTTACTGGTCAGAATTGGTCATTTTGTACAGTGGCCCACCTTTTTCAACATTTCTACTTGTTTAAACTCTTCTAAAGAACATCAGATGTTAGCTGGATTGGTCCCCACTTATAAAGTTTTATGTTTTTAGGTATGTCTCTTTCAATTGGTGAACATTTCTTACATTGTGTTCACTGTATATAAATTCTTTTTTTTTCGTTACTGAGATTGTTCTCAACAATGAGCCACATCCCCAGCCCCTCCTCCCATCCTCTTTAACTTTGTATTTTTTATTTTGAGACACTGTCTCAGTAAGTTGTTGAGGTTTGGCTTGAACTTGTGATTCTCCTGCTTCAGCTTCCCAGAATGGTGACATTGCAGGTGTGCGCCATCATGCTTAGCTTTGACTCTTTTTATTAAATTACATAGTTTGTAGGATCGGCCTGGAGGACTTCTAGACATTCTATGACCTTCATGTTTTAACCCCAAGCAATTACCTGAGAGATTAATTGATGACATTTCTTGTTTTTAAGGCATATAAAAGCTCGAAAGGAAGCATTGCTTCTAGAAAAAGAGAGGTCTGCCAAAATTGCGAGTCTACCTCCTCCTCCTCGAGCTCCTTTTGAGGTAAATTACTTTGAACTCTGAGAGAAAATGGGTTATGAGAATTCTTTATTATTAAAATTCAGTGGAGGTCAAAGTATTATTGTTTATTTAAACTTAATTTTTAACTATATAAGTAATGCATGAGTAAATCTGGAGTATTTTTTAATCCCAGGTATCATTTCGCACATGACTCTTTTAGTATATATTTCTGTTATATAAGGATTTTAAAAATATATATCTATATAGTAGTTGCTGGCCATGGTTGTACATGCCTGTAATCTCAGCACTCTGGGAGGCTGAGGCAGGAGATTTGCAAGTTCCAGCCCAACCTGTGCAATTTAGTGGGATCCTGTCTTTAAAAAAAAGGCTGGAGATACTGCTAAGTGCAAAGGCTCTGGTTTCAATTTCCAGGACTGAAAATAATGGTAGTAATAGTACTAATATTTTCACCCATATTGTCTGAGTCTAGTATGTGTTCAGTTTCCCGAGGGCCTCAAAAAAATTTTTTTGTTCGAAAAACTATAATGGTTTTGGCTTCTAAAACTGTTAATAATTTTCTCTTTTTATTTTCTAATATTTATTTGGAAAAAACTGCATTAATTGTCCTATAGTCATTTCCACATTCAGAATTTGGCTCACTGCAAGTACCATTTCATGAGAAATTAAAGTTCAGATAAATTTAAGAACCTTTCTTAAGATGATAAGGTAATAAGAGAGGTTTGTTTCTGGGAGTAAAATATGTATGTTTGTGATTTTAGCTCATTTTTAAGAAAATGTTTATTAAGTAAAGTGGAATCTGATTTTTAATTGTAAAAAGTATTATTTCTCATTATTAGCTTGTGGTTATTGAAATGGGTTTTAGATGATTACCAGAATTATAGTTCTTTTTATTTTAAAAGTTTAGAAATAAATAAACTTACACAAATACAGTGATGTCTCATTTAGTCATATACGAAAGGATATTTTATGAGTATATGATCAGCATAAGCACCAGATATTCTCTCAGGTCTTTCATTTTGTCAGCCTTCCTGCTTTTATGTTGCACCATCTGTTATGTAGTGTTTGATATAACAAGATTCAGATGGAAGAGTCATATATTTCAGCCACTTATTCAGTACCATCTGAGATGGTAAAAGGCAGGCAGTATTTTATCTATGATGCCTTTTGATTACCTTTGTCACAATTCCTAATGTTCATAACAAGCCAAGATCAAAAATTTATAAAAATGAAATATTGTTTAAGTGGTTTTGTAAGTATGAATTCTATGTAAATAGTTTTTCCTTTTTCTTCCAACTTACGGGGAAAAAAAAGTGTCAGGCGTGGTACATGCCCGTAACCCCCACCCCCAGAGCCTGAGCTTAGTGGGAGGGCGCTTGCCTTGCCTGTATGAAGCCCTGGGTTCAATCCCCAGCATGGGCAGTAAAACCTAGAGCAAAAATGATGTCTTTTTAAATAACTGAAAACGTTCAAGTAAACTTCTTAACTGAAGTGAGAGACTTTTTGGTTATATTAAAGCCACCTAGAAGATACTTTGAAATACTACTGGAGCAGAATTTTAGCTTATCTCAAGTGAGGTTACTGATTCTCTTAGTCTGTCTTCTCTTGCTAATAATACAATACCACAGACTGCATAAATTATAAAGAAGAGAGGTACATTTTGGCTTACATTTCTGTTCCAAGGCTGAGAGTTTGCATTTGGCAATGGCCTTCTTGCTGCTGGTGGAGTCCCAGGCTGATAATGGGCATCACATGACTAGAAACAGTATGTGAGAGAGACCAGGCCACACTGACCTTTACTGAACTTATTCTGGAAATAACTCATTGAGCCAGGAATCCATTCATCTCTTGAACAGATTAATTCATTCATGATTTGATGTCCCTAAACACTTCTTGGATGTCCCTCTTGGAACCCACCTCTTCATATCTCATAGTGGAGATCAAATTTCAACATAAATTTTAGAGAGGACAAACCATAGCACTGATTAAAATGCAAAAATCCTTTTTACATCGGATCCAGCTTTAAGTGAAAATTAATGCCTTTAACCTAAACTATGTATTTTTTAATATTCCATTTTCCAGAACATTGACGTAAAAAGAATTTCTACAGTGAAAACTAGCAGTTCTACCTACCATCATATTTCCACTTTTGTGAATAGACAGATGGAAACAAAGCAGGTGATTGGCTCATTGTTTGTTCATACACTCACTTTATTACTTCTGTGTTCACTGAATTGAGTTATACTTTGGTTCCATGTTTGGTGTTGTCAGATTTTAAAATCTGGACAATCCTACTAAACATCCTAGGTAATAGTGATCAAAAACTCTTAAATATGTTTTGCATTTTCTTGTCAAGTATATGATATTCTTATAGGAATGGAAGTAGATGGCTATTTAAATAGCTGTCTTTTAAAATTGTAGAGTTTGGCGGGATGTGGTGGTGCACACCTGTAATCTCAGTACTCTGGAGGCTGAGGCAGAAGGATTGCCATGACTTTGAGGCAAGCCTGGGCTACATATTGAGTTCAAGGCCAGGCTGAACAACATAATGAGACCCTGTCTCATATAACCAAAAAAAAAAAAAAAATGATGAATGTTACCATCAAAGAAAGAGTTTTTAAGATTCAAGACTAAACGTGAGGTTTATTTGAAATTGTACAGTATTATAATTTTGATATTAACACTCAGGAATTATAACTTAAAATTGTTGCTAATTTCTTTCTTTGGTTAATACATTGCATTTTTGCAATATTAAATAAATGTTGCCTTTCAACTAAGATTGATGAAGAAAGATTTTTTTAACCTGTTGTCTATCAGTATAGGGCAGTGATGGTGAACCTCGTAGAGCTTTCAATGATAAAAACAGCCGTCTGCAGCACGCATGCCATAGTTTCGCCACCGCTCGTATAGGGTATAGGCTGGCCTTGAACTTGGCGATCCTGCCTCAGCCCAAGTGCTGGGTTTACAGGTTTGTGCCACCACAGCTGGCAACTACAACTTTCTGTACTGATTAAAGATGCTTTCTGTATATTACCAGGAGCAGATTCGTGATTTTACAGTTTTTATTCTGATACTTTATTTTTTGGTTTATTCCATCACTTAAGTAAAATCTGCCCTTAAGCCTTGGATTTATTTACAAAGTGACAAGAAGCAATGTGCTTGGCTTTCAAGGTAAAATTATTTCTGAGCTGGGTGTGGTGGCACATGCCTATAATCCCAGCGGTGTGGGGAGGCTGAGGCGGGAGGATTGTAGATTTGAGGCCAATTTGAACAATTTATGGAGAACCCATCTCAAAATCTAAAACAGGCTGGGGATTTAGCTCAATGGTTAGAGCGCTCACCTAGCAAGCACAAGGCCCTGAGTTTGATCCCCAGCACCAAAAAAAATCTTAAAAATTAAAAAGGTCTGGAATGTAGTTCAGTGGTAGAATGCCCTGGGTTCAGCCCTCAGTACTGTAAAACAAAACAAAACAACCTCTGGATTTTTATCTTCATCTCAGTTTATGTCGCATGCACAGTAATTTGTTTTGTTTGTTTAGCCTTTCTAACATGTAAGGAAATTGTTTTTTACCATTCTGAAGAAATAGTTGCAAAATATTTTTTATGTCATTAAGTTTGTCTTTTGCTGAAGAAGAATGATGAAAGCAGCCTGCTATAGTCCTACTTTGATCAGTAACTCTACATTCTGTTTTGCTGTATTGACTTTCAGCATATCCCACTAACCAAAGCGTCATCTGCTTGAAAGTCCTACATTACCAGTGACCTTTATGTCTTTTTTCTTTTATTGATGACAGTTGTTTTGCAGTGTTTTTAAAAAATGAATATTTGCGTCTAGAAGGACTTCTCTAATCTGATCTACTCTACTGTTTACTGCGAGACCCAGAAATGTCTACAGAAAAATGAAATGGAGCTAAATTCATCATCAGTCTACTACACTATTCCACTTAAAATGACTTCTGTCCAAGTAACTGATGAACAAAATGCAGACATATGTTTAGTACTATTACATCATTTGTGCACTGCACATTATGACTCTTGAAGAAGTTTTTCAGAAGCATATTTTCTAAAACAGTTTGCTCTGACTAGGATTCATAGTTTTTGCAAATTTTACATCTGTCATCTCGAGTTACTGCAAATGGAATCTGACAATTATTTCAGTCTGGTTTTTGTTTTTTTAATTAATTTATTTGTGGTACTGGGACTTGAACTCACAGGCTTCATACTGAGCTGTGTCCCCATCTCTTTTTTTAAGGAAAAAAATTTTTTCTGTGAAAGAGTAAGTTGCCCAGGTTCGGCTCTAACTTGGAATCCTCCTGCCTTGGCCTCCTTAGAATAGTGGGATTAGAGGTGTGCACCACCACACCTGGTTAGTTTAAATTTTTAATTGCACTGGTACAAAATCTTTAGGTGACCGTATGCCTAAAGCATTCTTATAATATCTTTTTTGAAATTTGATGACTAAGAATAAAATTTGTTTGGCGTTGCTGATACTTACCCTTTTTTTTTTCTTTTTTCTTTTTTTGCGGTCCTTGGCACCGAACCCAGGACCTCGTGCCTGCTGGCTAAGCACTCTGCCATTGAGCCCCCAAACCCCCAAATTATTTTCTAACCTTTTATATTCTTCAGATATTCTGATACGGTTTATCATGTCTGGATTGAACCTATTTATCATTCATGTGTATGCTCTTTTGAAGATTTTCTTTCCCTTCTAATTTTGGTTTACTCCTGGACAAGGTGTTGCGTGCCTATAGTTCCACTTTTCTGTTTACTGCAAGACTCAGAAATATCTACAGAAAAATGAAAAAGGATTAAATCCATCATCAGTCTTTTTTTTTTTTTTTTTTTGGTGCTGAAGATCGAGCTCAGGGCTTTGCACTTGGTAGACAAGCACTCTACCACTGAGCTAAATCCCCAACCCCACGTCATCAGTCTTATAAAACTAAGGAGAACAGAGTTCAAGGTCTGCCTGGACTATGTGAAACCATATTTTAGGGAAAAAAATTTTTTTTGTTTACCAAGATTGATACTCTACTTTTAATTTATCCTGAAGAATCATGAAGAATTCCTTAGCAACTTTTTTCTTGAAAACTTCATGACCTGAATGGAAGAAATATTATTTTTAAAAGTTATTTTGTTTAATGTTACTCATGATAATATACTAAATAATTCCATGAAGATTATAATTTTTATTTAGGTTTTTTTGTTTTGCCTGGTTTTATTTAGATTGCATAAATATTTACTGGCTTACAAGTATATTTTTAATAAACTTGTTTGGCCAGTATACTCTTTTAATAACAATTAATCTCTTTACCTATTTATTTCTCCACTTGAGTTTTTATTGTGTCTATTGTTTCAACTAAACGTTAGAATTTCAACATATAAAATGTATAATGACTTTCACTCCTGGTTACCTTTAAGATGATTTTCTATATTTGAAAGTGAACATTTAGATAATAAGACTAAATCCAGGTTGTATTATCATTGTTACCTTAGTGAGATATGATGACTAACTATATAATAGTGTGATCACTGGTTATGCATAAGATCCAGGAAACCAGAATTTATATGAAAGTAGTTATTTTGGTCTTACTGAGGCCAAAACCAAGCAACAGATACTGACTAAAAGCCCAAGACAGATCCTGTGTCTCTCTAGATTACTCACATGACTTTAGGTGCTTGCATTTTCTTTACTGCCTTGAGGGTGTTTACCAATGTGTTTGGATGAGAACAACTTGATCTGGTTTGAAATGAGCAACTTAGAAAACTTTGCTAACAATTTCATCGTTTTTATAGATGCTGTTGATAATTGTGGGCTTTTAAAAATTTAACTCTTTTCCATTTAATTATGTCTATACAAGTAGAAAACATGGTTTTAAAGTTGTTTTGTTTTTTAGTTTTTTTCACACTTGTTTGAAAAATTATCTAAAATGTTACTGATTGACTGCTAGCCAGATGCGCACTTGGCTGCTGAAGAAGAAGCTGAACGATTGGAAGGACTGCGAAAACAGGCGGCGCAAGAGAGACGGGAACAGCTCGAAAAGGCACATGCGCGGGGTTTCCAAGCCATGAAAAAGATCCATTTGGCCCATGTAAGAATTAAATTCTGCCTGTGCCTACTGCTGATGGGCTCACTGATAGCACTGCACAGCTGCTTAGTGAACAGCGCGAAGTGGGGTGTGCAAAATGTCGCGTACATTCTCTGTTCCTACAGTTTCAAGTGCGACGGCATCCTCTGCCCTCCTCTTTCGGGTTGGATTGTACTGTTCTCATAGTGTATCACTAGTCTTAAAATTTACTTACGAATTTTTTTAAGAGCTTAGTCCAAAAATAGAATGAGACAATCACTTCTAATTTACTTTTTTTTTTTTTTTTTTTTTTGGTGCCGGGGATCGAACTCAGGGCCTCGTGCTTGCAAGGCAAGCACTCTAACCACTGAGCTAAATCCCCAGCCCTTTTTCACTTTTTTTTTGGAATCACTTTTAATTTAATTCCTGTGTTTGGATTGCACTTGCGCTCTATAAACTCGAGGATTCACCTCTGAAGCATTTATGGAGCAAAGCACTTACTGGCTTTGCAGTGCACTGATGCAAAGGTAAAGTCATGATCTTTACTATCAGGTAGCTTTGAAAAGGTGACTGGTAGACCTGCAAAATATGTGTAGTCTTAGCCTCACTTCTGTCATACATTTTGTTCAGTTTTATTCTTAAGCACAGCACAAAAATGATTCATCTTCTTACAAGTCTCATTTTTATTTTCTGAAATTGACTGATACATTTGGGTATTTTTAAACACTCTCCTTAGGAATGAGTTTTAACTACTTCTGTGGAAATTAAATGCTTATATTATAAAATTTTATTTGTATACATTGAATGAAGTTATGACCTCTTAATTTTTGACTTTTGCAAACTAGAAGTGAATTGTAATTAAAATAACTGAATTTCTGAATTTATTAGTAATTCAAATCTAAGGTTTAAACCTATAGGAAAAATGCACATGAAAAGCAATCATAAATTGCACACATTCTTGCACAAAAGCAGTAGTGTTTAGAGGGTACCAAAGTGGACTCCACAGTCAGTTCACCTGATTTACCTCTCTTCTTCACTGCTTGGCTGTTTGATTTTAAGCAAGTTACTTAACCCCCCTGAATTGTTTCTTCAGGGTTTTATCAGCATTAAGTGAGTTTAGTAAAGCTCTTAGAAATGTATGTGGAATTTCACAAGCTCATAGTAAATATTAGTGGTATGGTCATTGTTATTATAAAAAATACAAGTAGAGTAAGACTCCCAAACTTACAATGAACTAGAATAGTACACTTATTCATGTAACACTGCAGTTAATTTGCTAAGATGAATCTTAATGAAATTAATTTGTTCATGATTTTATTCTGTTTCAGAGCATGACCAAAAAAATTCATTTTCAAATAGCAAAATATTAGGGGCTGGGAATTTAGCTCAGTGGTTAGAGTGCTTGCCTTGCAAGCACAAGGCCCTGAGTTTGATCCCCAACACCAAAAAACAAACAAACAAACAAACAAACAGCAAAATATTTAAAACTTCATAGGAGAATAAGTGATATGTTTATCACTTGACAAACACGCAGGATCTTTCCTATTTAATGTAAACTTAACGTTTCTTACATAACAATGGTCATCCTCATCAAAAGCCACATAATCTCTCTGCTAATAGATCTCTTTTTCCCTGTCTGAACCTTTATGTCACAGACCTTTGTATCATCTAAGACTGTATTTCTCACTGGAGTCTGTTGTAACCAGTATTTAGTCTCCCTCTGCTTCTCTAATTTTGTCTTCTTTACTCACCTTTATTCTCCATGCCCTACTGTTTTTTGAATTCCCCATTTCTTCATCATCACACTTTTCTGCTCTAGTTATTGAAAGGTCTCTTTTTCTCTTTACCCTCTGCCACCAAAATTCCAGTTATGTAACCTCACTAAAATATTGCTTAAATTTTCATTTTAGCCATGTTCTAAGCTTAAAGGGATACATGCAGATCCCGCCCTCCTCCCCCTACCTGTTTTTTGTGGTGCTAGGGATTAAACCGAGGGGTTTCTACACTTTAATCATGGGAATCATAAGAGTATGGAGTAGCACACACCTGTAATCCCAGCATTTGGGAGGCTGAGTTGGGACGATTGCTGTGAGTTCAAAGAAAGCCTGGGCTCCATAGTGAGTTCAAGACCAGCCTGAACCACAGCAAGACCCTGTTTTAAAAAAAAGAAAAGAAGAAGAACATGGAGTAACAAGAAGTACCATCTATTGAATCACACTCAATAGTGCTTACCTGAGACAGGTATATGGGGAATCGGCGCACAGCACATTGCAGGAGCCATGGAAACTTATAGAAAGTTTCTTCATCACTTTCTTTAGGAAGGAGAACTGTAGCTGGGTGATACTTCTGAAGCTTTACAGCCTAACCAGCACCTCCCTTTCATAGTTCTAACATAATGCTGCTGTTTGTTGATCTCACTGTTAGGTTAGGGTTGAGATTTTTTTTCCCCCTAGCACTTGTAGTATCTGGCATTCAGTAAATATTTGTTGAACGGATAAATTAATTAATGTAATTTGTCTTGTAGCAGAACAAATGATAGAGGAGGGGAGGGAACCCTAGGCCCTGTTGCTTATGGTTTCCCCACTTTTCCTCACCATTAATGCTACTATCCAGTTTAAGCACTTGTAGTATCTGGCATTCAGTAAATATTTGTTGAACGGATAAATTAATTAATGTAATTTGTCTTGTAGCAGAACAAATGATAGAGGAGGGGAGGGAACCCTAGGCCCTGTTGCTTATGGTTTCCCCACTTTTCCTCACCATTAATGCTACTATCCAGTTTAACTCAGCTCTCATTAATCTCTTTGTTCTTGAAGAATCAGGAGAAACTAATGAAAGAACTCAAACAGCTACAACAAGAAGACCTGGCACGTAGGAAACAGACTGTAGCACAGATGCCACCACAACTAGTTGAACTTCCATACAAACGTAGTGAAATGAAAGAAGACTGGCAGAGAGAGCTGGAATTTGCGTTTGAAGATATGTACAATGCAGACAGGAGTAAGATACTTTTAGTAGACTTTCAGCGGTGCTTTTCAGTGTTTTGGTGGGAAAATATATTTGTAATGATAAAGCAGTATTTGTTTTGAAATGCGTTCTCGATTTGGAAGAGGCGCTGATATTTTAGATTTAGAAACCATTGATGGCCTTTAAAGTTTTTATGATCAAATTCTTTTTAATCACTGGAATGGAAACATATCTCTCTATTTCTTTATTAAGAGGTGAAAGGAAACCTGGTCTTGCACCTTGAACCAGAACCTTTGCCCACTGTGACTGATCAGATTCAAGATGAAGAACTGGACCTTTCAATGGACCAAGAAAATATAGGTGAAACTGAGAACCTTCCAGTGACAGAAGCTGCAATGTATTCTAGTGAAATAGACGGTAAAAGCCCCTTCTAAACTGAGTATTACAATATTTTACGGACAAAAATATTCTTTAGCCAACAGGTAGGAAAATTAGGTCTAATTTAAGTACAAACAGTGCCTGATACTAATTGGAGTAGTGGCAGGAAGAAACAATGTGTTCTTGTCTGTCATTATAGATTTGTTTCATATACATAAGAGGGAAGCTGTATATAGTCTGGAGATTTTTAGGTTAAGTTAGATGTTCAATTCTGAATTCATGTGAAGGGTCAGCAGTTGTTTCTAGATGTCCTCATATCAGAAATCCAATTTGTTCTCTTACTGCTAGGTATTTCTTGTATTGTGATGAATAGCACAGATTAATGTCTTAGCTTCATCTCTGTCTCCAACATCCTGAACTTTTTCACTTGGCTGTCTCACAGACACTTAAAACTCAGGATCTAGCAATCACATTTTCATCATCTCTTGTGAAACCTTTTCCTTCTTTATCTTGGTGATTAATGGTACCATACTCTATAGTTACCCAGGCCAAACCGTAAGATTCAAGTTACCTTTAACATTTTCTTCTTGTTTACTTCCACATTTCCTTTAAGATCAAGTCTGCTTCATTGAATTGGAATTGACTTCTTTTTTTCTCTATATCCCTGAGTACTGCATTTTTAAAAACCATCAGGCTGTCTTAAGATCTGCATCCTTCACTGTAGAAGCAAGTAGCCCTTTAGGGTTCCAAGTTTATGTAGGTCTCCTCTTTGATTCCTCTGTGGAAGTGCAAGGGTTTGTCTTTTCCTTCGTCTATGGCCACATTGCTGTTCAAACAAGTGCAAGGTACTATGTTTTGCTTTCATATAAATTTGATGAAATATGATTTCAGTAATCACTTGCTTTTCTTCCAGGGTTCCCACTTAAACTTTATTTTTGGCTCCTCCAGAATCTTTTTTATTTTCTTGCCATATCAGCTGTGTTTATAACAGGATATTTTACCATTTCATCCAGCTTTTTAGTTTTTTGGGGAGGAGGGTACCATTCAGATCTTTAGTTTGTCAGAATTGGAAGTCTGGCCTTGCCTAAAGGGACAACTTATTTTTCAACTCCACCTGATCCCATTTAAAATTGTTTTGGCTTGGTGTTACCAGGTGTTTTGATTTTCTCATAAAAAGCTAGGAAGCTGGGCATTATGGCACATATCTGTAGCCATAACAACTCTAAAGGCTGAGACGGGAAGACCACTTGGTATCAGGAAGTCAGGGCAAACCTGGGCAACATAGTGAGACCTCATCTGTTTAAAAAAATAATAATTAAAAAAAAAAGACAAAAAGCTAGGAATTCCACTGTTTATTAAATCTTCATTTTTTAATTAGTGCTTAATGCGTCTTAAAAATGAGTGAGTTTGCCAGGTGTCTCAGTGCACCTCTGCAATCCCACTGCTCTGGGAGGATAAGACAGGAGGATGGCAAGTTTGAGTCCAGCGCGGACAACTTAGTGAGACCCTGGCTCAAAATAAAACAGTTTTAAAAGGGGCTGGGGATATAGCTCAGTGCATAGGTACTGGGCTCAGTCCCCAGGACCACACACACATGACAAAGTTGAACTAAGTGTACCCCTGCAATTCTCAGGGGTTACATTTCTAGGGCACCGGAGACTTGTGACAAACCGCAAATTTCAGATATGGTCAGAAAAATGCCTATAAATGCTGATTTTCATAGTTTCAGATATAGTCAGAAAAATGCCTATAAATGCTGATTTTTATGGTTTAAAATAAAATGCTGACTGTGCTGTATCTCCTACAGTTAACGTAATTTAATTTAATAAAATACTGTATACAGTACTATAATAATTTAATAAAAATACTACACAGTAAAATGTATGGGTACTCACCAGTAATGAATGATTTACAGCAGCAAGGAGAACTGGGTACTTAATGTTTTCGGATTGGCTACTTGCAAAAATTCTGCCAAAAAAACAATTGCAAAGGATATTTGCAGTTTCTATGAAATTGCAGGGATTTCTGAGAACAATTATTACTTAGGTTCTAAGGAAAAATCTGTAAATGACTGAGGCTTGGAACTCTGGACTGTGACTTGGTGGAACACTATATATGATTCCATGTTTATGTGAAGTTAAAAATAAATCAAGCAGACGGAATGAGCCTGTGACTTTGCAGTTAGCCTGTGGCCTTGAAATTAGGGTATACTGACTAGGAAGGGGCATAAAAACTTTCTGGGTGCTGAAATGTTTCATGTAATGATCTGGATGATGTTACATAGACATACCTGTAAAATTCTTTGAGCTACAGCCTTAGATTTTGCGTACTTCATCATTTGTAAGTTATAACTCAGTTGACATTTTTAAAAGTATGGATCACGAAGACATTCAGTTTGCCAGTTTCCAGCTCCTGTAGATACTAAGTTTTATTTCTTGATTAGGCCAAAGAATTGCATATTTGCTGTTTTGCTCCCATAGAAAATTATTAGTTCTGAGTTTTAGCACTCATCAATAGCCCATGTGCAAGAATGTTTGAATCAATATCTTGTTTTTGGTTTTTTGATAGCTGTAGGGATTGTTACAAAGACAGGTGGGAGAAATGTTTCCCAGATAATATCAGGAATGATTTGAGAGCAACTGATTTGCTTTTAAGGTTTTAAAACCTTAAAACCTCTGTAGCCTACTAGAAAGTGTGGAGCCGTGCCTGGGACCCTTCTCTAGCAAACAGTATAGAACCTTACAGCATGTATTTCTAATACTAACCTTACCCAAAGTTAATTAGGAGGTATGCAATCTGCCATCATGTGGCAAGCAGAAGAAACATCCTCCTGATAAATTTTTAAGCTTGAAATTTCTGTTACATGGGTCTTGTTGGAAAATAGTTGAATTTTGGCTGCTTTACATCTAAATTTAAGTTGAAAGTATTATTCCTGGTGATAAAAATATCACCAGAATCAAAGAGAATTGTATATATTGCTAAATTGTAAGTATCGACAAGAATAAAGTTGTACTTTTGTTTTAACCAAGTGATTGGAACAGTAGCTAAGTATAAAGGTATAGCATTTTGTCTGGCATGTAATAGGTACCAAATAAGGGGTTTTTTGTTTTTCTTTTTTCCTCTTTTAGTTCCCTTAGCAAGAGAGACCCAACGGGTCCCTTCAAAAATTCTTTTTAAAAAGTTATTAAATAAGATTCGAAGCCAAAAGTCTCTCTGGACAATTAAATCCATGTCTGAAGATGAAAATGAAATGATTACAACTGTTAGTGAAACGGAGAGTAAAGCACCAACAATTGAATCTGGAGCAATTGCTAGTGAGGAAAGAACACTGTCCACTGAGCAGGAACAAGGTAATTTCTCTGCAGTAGTCCTGTTTTATCATGCATACCTTTTATAAGTTGTTTAAAAACATGTTCATTTTTTGAAAAATCAAAGAATAGAAATCAAAAATTTAAAAGCATAATCCTGTTTATTTAAAGGCAACAGATAATGAAAACCTTAATCTCTTTGTAGACCACTTTCATTGTAGTATTACCCAGTCATTTATGTATATAAATTCCAGCGTAATTGAAGAACCAAAATTAAGCAGTTCCCTATTACTGGGATTTTAGGGTTTTTCTTTTGTTCGTTTCTTTGTTTTTGGTATTTCTGATGAAGTCTGCCTACACGTTTATTTCCTTAGGAAAAACTTCGAAGAATTTCTGAATGAAAAGATTAGAATATGTTAATGGCTTATACTAGGTGTATTTTTTGTTTCTTCAAAATTCCCACCCATAATTTGGTTTTTTTGTTAAAGAATAGCTTTGATTGTACGTAGGCTATTAAATGTATTTCTAGAATTTACAAAGATCATACCAACAATATTGCCTTCAGTTATGTTTGAGCAAATGGGAATTATGAAGATGTAACTCTTCTTTGATTTGTTTTGTTTCTTAGAGTTTTATATTTTGGATTCCTTTGAAGATGTGTTTGTATTTGTATGAAAATGTTTTGCTAGAAAACTTTTGAGAGACATGATTTATGACCTGTGTTTGAATGTTGGATTTCATACTAAATACAACAGGAAGCCTTGAAGTATACACTTTACTTAGTCTCTTGATACCACCCTCTTGGTCTTGCTACCTCACTGAGTTTTCCTTTGTGATTTCCTTTTCTGTTTGTCCGTATTTCCACAACCACTGACCATTTTCCCCAGAGCTCATTCTCAAATATTTTCTCTGTGTATCAAAACGCCTTACTTGCTGGGTATGGTGGCTCACACCTATATTTCCAGCACTCAGGAGGGAGGCTGAGGTGAGAGGATCGCCATGAGTTTGAGGTCAGCCTGGGCTACATAATGAGTACAAGGCCAGCCTAAACTACATAGTCAGACCCTGTCTAAAAAAACAAAACAAAACAAGATCTTATTTAATCTAATGTCATACTTTACATTACTCTATCTATATGCTAATGTCTTCCAAAGTATGTGTTTCTAGGCTTGGCCTCCCCTTTGAATTCAACTTATTTATTTAACTATTTATTTGACATCCCATTCTGGGTGAAGTCCTCCTGTAACTACCAGTTTCATTCAGTAAAAACCAACGTGATTACAGTGGTTTCACAGTTTTGTATGGTCTATATACACGTACACACACACACGCACACACACACACATTTCTATCCCTAACATCTCTCTGACTCGGTTTTCAGCCACACTTCTCACCCCAACCACGGTCCTGCAGATGCTGGCTTCCTTTATTTCTCAAACAGCCCAGGCATATGGCTCATGTGGATTTTTAGTTCAGTCTCCAGTATGGCAAAATTAAAGAGGAAAAAAAAAAAGTTAACTAGATTTTAACTAAGACATTTTAGGTGGACCAAAATTGAATTTGAATGCAGATTGTTTGTTATTTTGTTTCCATTAAGCTTGATGATAATAGGGCTCTAATGACAATGGTATTATCTGTTACAGTTGTGGACAGTGATATACTGACAATTGAGTCTGGACCACTTACTAGTGAAGATAAGCCACTTTCATGCCATACAGATTCTGGAAAGGAACAAGGTATTTCTTTATCACATTTTAAGATTAAACTTGTTGACTCTTCACATCTTTTTCCCGGGAAGATTATGCGTAATGAACATACACAGAGTAGAAGGGCATGGTAGTGGTGTCAAAATTCTAAATTATTGGGACTAATTTTTGTTTTGGGGATTCCTGTAGAAATAAATGAGACTCCACCTGTCACCGCTGTAGCTCAGAGTTCAGTTCTACTTCACCCTCAAGAGGAAGCAGTCAGAGTTAGAATGTCAGCAAGGCAGAAACAGGTAACTTGAAATTTTATTTTTAAAGGTTTGTTTTTTTTCTCTTCTTAAGTAATGAAATTTTGTTTGACCTATATGATTTGTCTTACCGTCTGGCTGTTTTTGATACTGTGTTTCCTACTTTGTCTTACACAAATATTCCCCTGACAAAATGCAGTTTGTCTTTGTACTCTCCACTTGACTCTTACTGTACCTGGTTTGTATTTAATATTTTTTTATGTTTCTTGTAGTTGCTATAAAATTTTTAAGTTTTTTTAAAGGCAGATACCATCTTCATTAAAAAATTCAGTTTGGGCAGGGGATGTAGCTTGGTGGTAGAGCACTTATTGACCACGTACAAGGCCCTGAGTTCAATCCCCAGTATGACCAAAAAAAGAAAAATCCCAAAAATTCAATTTATCCTTTATAGCGTCTGCTTCAATGCCTAATACATATTAGACATTCAGATGGGCTTTGTTTTGGGGTTTTTTTTTTTTTTTTTTTTTTTGGTGGTGCCGGGGATCGAACTGAGGCCCTTGTGCTTGCAAGGCAAGCACTCTAATCACTGAGCTAAATCCCCAGCCCCCAGATGGGCTTTGTAACCACAAAAGACCTTTGAAAAATACTTCTTTATGGGAAAATTTTAAATCGAACCTTCTTAACTGTAATTTTGGTCAGCTCTACTTTTTTAAGAATTTGTTTTATTTTTTAATTAGTGCATATTCGTAATACAGAATAATGATGTTTGGAGGAACTGGTTCATACATATAATGTAATGAGATTTTTTTTTTTTTTTTTTTTTTTTCCTTTTTCAAGACAGGGTCTCACCATATAGTTTAGGCTGGTCTTGAACTCACCATGTAGCCCAGGCTGGCCTCAAGCTCTCAGTGATGCTCTGGCCTCAGCCTCCTGAGTGCTACAAGCGTGTGCCATCATACCCCACCACCTTGATCATTTTCACTACCTTTATTCCCCTCCCTCTCCTCCATCCTGTAATCCCCTTCTCCATCTCCAGGAGTCTACCTTCTAGTTTGCTATCATCTCTCTATTTTATTTGTTTATATGTTAGGTTTCTCATATAAGAAGAAATATTTCACTTTCTGAGTCTGACTTCTTTCGCTTAGCGTCATGGTCTCAAGTTCCATCCATTTTCTTGCAAATGACATAATTTATGTATAGCTGAATGATGTTCCTTTGTGTATATATAATATACCACATTTTCTTTATCCATTTTTCTTTTGATGGGCATCTAGACTATTTCCAGGACTGTGAATTGCACTGCTGTGAATATGGGTTTACATGTATTACGATAGTATGATGACTTCAATTCTCAGGAGTACACTCCAGGAAAGGTATAAGTGGGTTAAATGGAATTTCTATTTTTAGTTTTTTGAGGAATCTCCATTCTGATTTTCATAATGGTTATACTAGTTTATATTCCCACCAACAAGGTAGAAGGGTTCCTTTTTCCCCACATCTTTGCCAGCATTTATTGTTTTTTGTGTTCCTAATGATAGCCATTCTGATCAGGGTTAGATAGAATCTCGAAGTTGTTTTGATTTATATTTCCCTAATGGCTAAAGATGTTGAACAATTTTTATATATTTACTGCCCCTTTGTACTTCTTCTTTTGAGCAGTGTCTGTTCAATTCATGTCTCCCTGTAATCCCAGCTACTTGGAGGACTGAGGGAGCTTGTGAGTTTGAGCAATGGTGTGAGGAGACCCTGCTTCTGAAGGGAAGGGAAGGGAAGGGAAAGGAAGGGGGAGGGTGGTAGGAGGGCAGGAGAAGAGGAAGGGAGGGATGAAAAGGCACTGTTAATAATCCAAAGTGAAGGAAAGTAAGGAAGATGATAGGCGCTCAGCTATGACCACTATTGCCTGGTAAGGAATAAGTAAAGTATCAGGCTGGGACACTTTTTTACTTTGAAAATGTCTTTATTATGTCTAGTAGAAGTACTCCTCTTTGTAAAACTACACATGCATTTTTTTTTTTTTTTTTTTGTGGTGCCGGGGATCGAACTCAGGCCCTTGTGCTTGCAAGGCAAGCACTCTAACACTCTAACACATGCATATTTTTTATTCAGTAAGTTTTTATCTGTGTATCAAGGCCTCTATTAGGTGCTACATTTGGCAGGTAACAAAACTAGATAGCCACTCTGTTGCTGGGCATAGTGGCATGTGACTAGCACTAGAAGGCTGAGGCCAGATGATCACTGATAGCCCGAGGCCAGCATGGGCTACATGGTGAGTTCAAGACCAGTGTAAACTATGTAGTGAGACCCTGTCTCAAAAATGAAAACAAACAAACAAAAAGATAACTACTGTCTTAATGGGTGTCCCTAGGAAATCAAAGTGTTTGGGAGGCCTCCATATTTAATTTCTTTAGTCATTATTCTTACTGGGAACGATGGAAAATTAAAGATGCAAATATAGAATTTGTCTGTATACCATTTGCTGCTTCTCTGGGGTGGTTCTTCAGTGGTACGCAGGATTTCCTTGTGCTCCCAGAAGATAGAAATAGTAGTGTGTTTATTCCTTCTTTTGTAACTGCTGTTTTACCCTTCTCTCCCTTTTTTCTGTTTTCTTCCATTGTCATCTCTTAATTTTATCTTCTGTCTAGCATTGCTAGTAACATAGATAAAAAACCCTTCATGGATAATCATGGATAATCTGTACTCTTTGTGATAAAGCCTGTTGCATTTTAATGTAATGCATATTAGCTTTCGTACCAGTTTGTTGTTAATAGATCAATAGTATTTTTATTACCCAGATAACGGAAATAGAAGAGCAGAAGCAAAAGCAATTGGAATTACTTGAACAAATTGAACAACAGAAGTTAAGATTAGAAACGGATTGCTTCAGGGCTCAGCTGGAAGAAGAAAAAAGAAAAAAAACTCAACAGACTGGGGTAGGATGCCAGAAATCTCTACATGAATCATTGGGGGTCAGGGAAATATGAGCAGTCATAGAATTCAGAAAAGTAAAATGTCTCTAATTTTTATTTGGTCCTTTGATAGTGTATATATAAAACAAATTTACATCAACCTAATGGTTTTTTTCTTTGAGCATCCACAGAATGCCAGTATGAATGTGTTATCAGTATAAATATGATAATACTTTGGCGCATGTTGGTGAGCCCAGCCCTGATAACTTTATAGCTTAGTGAGACTGTCTGGATTTTTTTCAAAAAAGGGCTGGGGATAAAGCTTAGTGGTAAGGCCCCAGATTCTATCCCTGTACTATAAAAATAAATAAGTAGTACTTGCTTCTGAATTTGCCTTTTAATTAGCAGTTTTGTCTTTTATCAGGTTAGCGCTGCTCCAGCATCATGCCCTGTAATTTCTGATGAAGATAGTCATAGGCAAATGATTCATAACTACCAACAGCAGCTTTTACAACAAAACAGGTATTGGATAGGGTATAATTTCCATATGACAGTATATGGTACATCTT
Organism: Hystrix cristata; assembly: GCA_004026905.1. Taxonomy (NCBI): domain Eukaryota; kingdom Metazoa; phylum Chordata; class Mammalia; order Rodentia; family Hystricidae; genus Hystrix; species Hystrix cristata. The sequence goes on along the minus strand of PVJO010008626.1, from coordinate 28,091 downwards.
TTGGATCTATTATTTGACTTACATGAAGATCTAATTTGAATGTAGATTTCTAAATTTAATGTATAAATACTTTGATAATTGGGGACCTTTTTTTCATTTGTTGTTGTGTTTGTTCTTGGTAGGTTACACAGGCAATCTGTTGAAACAGCCAGGAAACGATTAGTTGAATATCAAACTATGTTAAAAGGAAAGTACCCAGCAACATCAGCTACATCACTGATACCTGATTCCATTGTAACAGCACCACCACAGAAATCTGAAAAATCCACTGTTATGTCACAACATTATGATCAAAGTCAGAGATTCAAGTTGAGTCTTAACGAATATCAACCCATTCAGATCTCGAAATTAAAGCAAGATTATATTCATGTTCCAAGACAAAGTCAGTTTCCATTGATAGAAACAAAAGAAACATCAAGCACTTCAGATTTTTTAGGCAAGCAGTCTTTGGAATCACAAGACCATCTAAGGCAGTTCTTGCAGATTGAAACACAAAAGAGAGACTATAAATTAATCCCTAAAGATTTACATACACTTTCAAGCGCTTTGTCACGTGATAGACAACTACTGTTACAGGATACTAGAAAAACATCTGAAACATTGAGAGCACCAGTTTTTCAAGCTTTAGATTCCCAGCAAATAGTGGCAGAGGACAACGAAAATAAATCTACTAAATTAACTGAACCTTCATTCCTACCACTGGTACCTGAGCATTCTTTTACTATTCTCCCTACTAAAGTTGAGTCTGGGAAAATTCAAGAACCCTTTGCAATCGTAAATAAAAGTACAGTTTTAAGCCATTCTGTAATCAGCCAAATGTATAATCAGACTTTGCCATCCTCAGAGACTATCACAGCCCAGCAAGGAAATTTGAAGGTGCTTCAAGAACAGTTAGAATTAACTAAGGAAGTTCTTCAGGCAAGGCAGGAAGCTCAGGAACAATTTCTTCTGCGCAAGCAGAAAGAATTGGAAGAGCAGGCTGGTCTCTCTGTATTCTTCCCAGTGGTAGCTCCAGATTCGTTTGCTTCACTGCCTTCTGCCAAAGCTGAATCAGGGAGAATCCAGGAATCTTCTCCAACCAAGAATGCTCCTTCAGTTCTTTCAGGCCATCCTGTGGTCCCACATCTTCAGGATAGTCTTTTGAGTTTTTCACAGCCTATCTTACCACAACAAAATAACTATAAATTTCTCCAAGAAGAGTTAAATATTGAGAGGGATAGCCTTCAGGCTAGGCGGGAAGCTCAGGAAGTGTTGTTTGTACATAAACAGAGTGAAGTGGAAGGAAGAGTATGTTCTGAACATTCTGACTCCTCTTCTCTACCATGTGAGGTAACTCAGCATACATTTACTTCACTACCTTTTCCTGATAGAAAATCTGAAAAAACCCAGGTGCAGCATTTATCCAACAGTGAAAAAGGGCTTCTTTCAAATGGGTCCAAAATCTCTAAGTCTCAGAATAGATCAAGTTTTCTACAGCAGTTTCTACCTCTTCATGATAATTTGAAGTTTCTCCAAGAACAGGTGACTGCACAGAGGGATACTCTTCGGGCTAGATGTGATACACAAGTGGAATTACTTCCACATGATCAAAGGGATCTAGGGAACAATTTGTCTGGTCAGATGAGCTCTCCATTCTTATCAGCAGTTGCTCAACATTTAGATGCTTCACAAACTTCTGCTAATGTTGAACCTAAAAGATTTCAGAAACTTTGTTTGTCTGAGGAGAGTGTAATTCCCTCTAGTCATTTGGTAATCCCACCATTTCAGGATAAGTCTCTTAATTTCCCACAGCATATCCTACCTCAGCAAGAAAATTGGACAACACTCCAGGAACAGTCACACATACAGAGGGTAGTTGGTGCCAGACAAGAAAATCAGGAATTTGTCGGCAAACAAAATGAATTTGAAAAAAGAATTTCTTCTGAACAGACTGATACCTCTTCATCTTTACCCCAGGTAGCTGAATCTGAACGATTCCAGGAGTTTTTGTCAATTCCACGTGATGTTAATGGTCCCTTTAGGTATTCTAAGATCCCAAGATTCCAAGAAAGACTTTCACAGCATATACTTCCTCTGCGAGATATTTTGGAGGAAGAATGGTTAGAGAGAGAGAAAAAGCCCTTTTATCTTAGTCAGAAAACCCAAGAAAATACATCTTCTGAACAAACTGGCTTGTCTTCATTTATACCTCAATTAAGACAACTGTCATTCACATCATTACTTTCCGTCGGCTCTAGTACAACCCAGGAACCTCTTTCAACAGACAGTGCTAATAAAACTCCTTCAAGCCATTTTCAGATCCCAGAATTGCAAGATAGACTCCTGAAGATGGCACAACTTATCCAGCCCCAGCAAGATAATTTGAAGGCACTGCAAGAACAGTTAGCTACACAGAGGGAGGCCATCATTCAATCTAGACAGGAAGCTCAGGAAAAAATACTTTCACTTAAGCAGAATGGCTGGAAGGAAAGAATATCTTCTGAGCAGGTTGGTACTTCTTCCTCACCCTTAGCACAACATTCTTTTGCTTCCTTACCTCTTGTTAAATCTGAAAGAATCCAAGAACTTTGTCCAGCTGATAGTGATAATACAATTTCAAGTCATTCTGAAATACAGAGATTGCCTGATAGGCTGTTGGGTTTATCACATCCTGTTTTACCTCAACAAGATAATTTGATTGCACTTCAAGAACACACAAATACACAGACAGCTTCCTTTGCTTCTATTGAGAAAACCTGGAAAGAATTAGTATTACCCAGAGAAAATGAATTTGAGGAAAAAGTGTCTTCTGAGCATTTTATTCCGCCTCACCATGGTGATTTGAAGACTCTTCAACAGCAATTAGATATACAAAGGAAAGCCATTCGATCTGGACAGGAAGTCCAAGAAGAACTGCTTTTGCAAAGATTAAGTCATTTGGAGCAAAGAGTATCATCAGAGCAGATTAGCTCCTCTTCACTCTCATCCCAGGTGCCATTGCCTGTTGCTCATTCTGAAAGAACTGGAAAGTCTTTCCTAACCAAAAGCGATGATACTGAGACCCCAGGTTCACTGGGTAGGCCTTTGAGTTTTTCACAGCCCATTCTAGCTCAGAGAAACAGTTCGGCAGCACACTTGGAATTAGATGGGGAAATGGTGTGTTCTACAGAGAGATCTCAGGAAGAACTGCTTGTAAACAGGCAAAGTAAGTTGGGCAAAACTAAATCTGCTGAGCAGGCCATCCCTTCTTTGTCTCTATCCAAGGAAATAGAACATTCATTTATTCCCCTGCCATTTGCAGAAGCTAAATCTGAAAGCATTTGTGAATTATATTCATCTGAAAATGAACATGCTGCTACCTCAAGTGATTCTCTGATCCCAAGATTTCAAGATAGACTTTTGAGTTATTCACAGCCTGTTTTGGCTGAGCAAGATAATACAGGTCTTCAGAAGCAGTTGGATCTACAAAGAGAAATTCTGCATTATAGCCAAAAAGTCCAGGAAGAATTGCTCCTTCAGAGAAAAACAGCTTTGCAGCAGCAAATCCAGAAACACCAAGATACATTGAAGGATTTCTTTAAAGACAGTCAGGTATATTCTAAATTTAAATACCTAAGAATTAAACAATGTAGGTTTAAACCTAAGTTTTAATCCTAAGACTGAAGTTTGTAGTTACTGAGACTAAGTGGTTTGACTTTAAATGTGCTTGAATTTTCTACCACAAGCAATGCAAAAATTAAAACTGTTGTGCTGGCTGTGGTGACACAAACCTGTAATCATAGCTACTTTGGAGGCTGAGGTAGGATCACAAGTTCAATGTCAGCCTGAGCAACTTAGTGAAACCCTGCCTCAGAAAACAAAGGTAGGGACAGGTGTAACTCAGAGGTATGGTGTCCCCAGGTGCAGCCCCACTAGTGTTTTTTTTTAAACTGCTGTACCTGATGGGTTGAATATGAGAGTAATATATTTGAAGCCCAACTAATTATAAATGTCATAAAAGAAAATATATTTTCATTTGGAGTTTTGTTATAATAGGCTTTAAGTTTACCATACATGAAGTTGTAAATATTGATCAGCCTAGGTGTGGTGATAGATGTCTATAATCCCAGCATTTGCAAGACGGAGGCAGGAGGATTATGTGTGTTGTAGAAAGCCTGGACTACATAGTAAGACCCTGTCTCAAAAACAAAAAATAACTGGTTTAGGAGAATTTTTCTTCAATAGCAGATCTTGTGCTCTTTATTAACATTTATCTATAAATCAAAATAGTACCATCTTTTTCCTTAAGTCACAGCATTATCTCCTGTTGTAAAGCTGGCATGATTTTAGGTTGATGAAGACCTTGGACCTACAGCTTGAATCTGAATTTTTGAGAAAACTGATACAGTCACCTATTGTAGTTTCTCCATGGGAGAGAAGAGAGTCCTGAATATGAATGGATCCATTTTTTTAAATTTTTTAATTTTTTTGGTGCTAGAGATCGAACTCAGGGCCTTGTGGTTACTAGCCAAGCACTCTAACCATTGAGCTAAATCTCTAGCCTTAAATGTATTATTTAGTGTAAACAGAATTCTGGAAGTCCTTGGTGTTCAGAAGAAGCTTGAATTGAGTCCAGTCTAAGTCAGGTCCTAGGGATGAAGGAAAAGTAATGGAAAGAAGAATCTCTTATTGAAAGGTAGAGTGAAGCCTGAGTTTTTAGGTCTAGGATATGCTTTTTCATGGAAATATCACCCTTTCAATATTGGGAGTATATCATTTTTTAATAAATTGTAATAGTGTGAATGATGGAACTTTTTATTTGATTAAGGTTCTAATTTAAGAAGGGAGATACACATAATCCCTCAATTTGTGTCATCCCCACCCTCATCTGTTTACTTTTTCAGGCAAGTGAGCTTACAGTTCAAAATGATTTAAAAATGCAAAAGGTGGAGCCACTCAGAGAATGTGTACCTCCTCAGGAAGACCTAGCAGGAAGTGATCAGGAAAGCCTTAGTCATGCAGATAGGAGCAACTCTGATGATATTCCACTGCTTTCAGAAGATGCTAGTTCCAAGCAAAGTGGTAAAATGATTGCGTTTTATTGTAATTATTCTACTGATTGTTTCCTACTTTCATCTCCTGACCAGCTTGCTGGTCAAAGAGTGTTAATTTTCAGTATAACTATTGTCCTTGACCTAATAGGTGAGCCTCTGCACAAAGAACCAGGTAAAAGAGCCACAAAGCCACCTGTAGCAAAAGTTAAATGTGGATTGGAGTTAAATCAGCATGAACTTAGTGCTATACAAGAAGTAGAATCACCGGCAAGTGGCAGAACTTCTATACCAGGTAAACAGTTTGATTATAATAAAAGATATTTTAGTAGTTTACCAATTTTCTACATTTTTTCAGGGTGCTAAAATAGTCTTTGAGTACTTCTGAAAGGAAGAAGTTAGTTTGTATAACACTGTTTAACATTTGGACTAAAGAAATGTGGCATCAGTTAACTAGTTTATGTAGGAAAAACCAATTTGCTTCAAACAGAAATTCTTTGATGTCCCATATTCTGTCACTCCTGTTCCCTCTGCTTCCATCCATTTTCGGTCTTTTAGACCTATTTCTTTAGAATGTAAATCAGTTCTTTTCTTCTCTCTTCTTCTGCAGTTTTTCTACTTTAGTACCTTTACTGCTTTTTCCCCCATATCTTTTAAAGGATAATTGTTATGTTTAAAATCCTAACTTTAAGGATAATTACAATAGAAATATTTCTTCATACTTCTTTATACATGCAGTTACCTAGAAAAATTCTTCCCTTAAGTGTTTTGTGAGCAGTCCCATTGCACAATTAGTTTTAGAATTCAGACTTACCAAATGATTTTCTTGATCAGTTTATCAAAGCAAATCTTTTTTAAAGGGGGGGAATTTAAAGCCAGGCATGGTAATTAAAGTTGGGTGACCTTAACAAGTTCTTTTCTTTTTTCCTTTTTTTTTTTTTTTTTTTTTTTTTTTTTTTTTTTTTTTTTTTTTTTTTTTTTTTTTTTTTAGTAGTGGCACATTTCACATTTATTAAAGGTAGGAAAGAAAACAGGCTCTGCAGAACAAGTTTGGGCTAAGTAAAATAGGAAAAAGGGAGGAAAAGGAAAATACATCATACAGTGTAGGGTGGGCTACTTGTGAAGAGGAACGATAGCCAACAAGGTCATTCTTTTTTTTTTTTTTTTTTTTTTTTTTTTTTTTTTTTTTTTTTTTTTTTTTTTTTTTTTTTTTTTTTTTTTCTTTTTTGGTGCTGGGAATCAAACTCAGGGCCTTGTGCTTACAAGGCAAGCACTCTTAACCACTGAGCTAAATCCCCAGCCCAACAAGGTCATTCTTAACAAGAGTATTATTTCTCTCAAGGCAAAAGTTACTTTTTAGGAAGATAAAATAAAAACCTCTTTTTATATGCAAAGCACAAATATACATAAAACAGATGCGTGTGTTCTCTTTCCATCATTGACAGAATACCTGAGCAAAATTAGCTTGAAAGGAGAAAAGGTTTATTTTGGTTCATAGTCTGAGAGGTTTCAGTCCATGGTTGTTTGAAAGTATATGGTGGTAGAAACTGCTCAGCTGTGGTAGCCACAAAGTAAAAAAGGAGAGAGGAAGGGGCAGGGTCCCAGTGATCTGTCTTCCTTTTACCCCCTCCCAGTAGCACTAGTGGGAGACCAATTTTCACTATATGGGTCTTTGGGGGAAATTTAAGATCCAAACCACTGGCATACAATATATTTTGTATATCTGAAGTTATTAAAATTACATGTGGGTATGGTCAATTAGAGGAAAAGAAGAATGTAAAAAGACTCCTTTTGGGGAGGGATAATTTAAAATAAATTTTGGAAACACTTGATTTGTATTGATCTTGTGAATGTTCTTATAGTAAGCTCTTTTGTTTTTCCTTTCCATGCAAATTTCTATAATTCCTTTATTCTAGTTTTTGTTCTGAATTTTTATTTTGGTTATTAAATTGTAGTTTTTAGGCCAGGTGTGGTGGCACATAGCTGTAATTCCAGCAAGTGGGAGGCTGGGGCAGGAGGATAACCATGAGTTTGATGCCAGGCTGGGGTACATAGTGAGTTCAAGCTCATCCTGAACTATATAGCAAGTCTCTGTCCCTAAGTAAATAAATAGTCTGGAGATTTAGTTCAATGGTTAGAGTGCTTGCCGAGCAAGCACAAGGCCCTGAGTTCAATCCCTGGCACCAAAAATAAATAATAAACAAAAAAACAAATTGTAGTTTTTAAAAGATTGCTTTTTCCCCTCCCCTTTCCTAACGTCCTGTTCTTGTTTCATGGATGTAGAATATTTGCTGAGTTTCTGTATTTTACTTTTTTTTGTTTTTGTCTCTGTCTTGGGTTTTAGAGGACTTTCCTCTAATGTTTTGCATATATGAATGGAATGTCAAAAAGGCTAATTGGAAATTTTGTGGGTAGGTGCTTTTTATTTAGTATTGGATTTCATTGGAAAGGGTGTGAATTTTTCATCAGGGGCTTTCAACTTTATAGCTGTAGTTCTTCTCCTTCAAAGAAAGCTCCTCTAATGCTAGCACAACGCAACTGTTGGCTGTTACAGAGCCAGATCTAGCAGATCTGGATTGATAATGTAAACTTCCCTTAATACCCTTCTTGTCTTCATGGCATTCCATCACCCCATCCACCCTTGCCTCCTCCTGTGCCTAATCCCCCTGAATTCAGTGTGCATTGGATTCAGTCTCTACAGAAAACAAACCTTTAATCTACCTCGGGGGTAATGTGAAGGACAGAATTTACCACAAGCTCTAACTGTACCAAGTTTGTAGTTTTAAATATTCAGTTTTCAGTTAGAGATACATCCCAGCCCATTTAAAAATTTTTTATTTTATTTTATTATCTTGAGGTGGTCTTGGTAAATAGTCCAAGTTACCTTCTAACTGATCCTTCTACTTCAGCCTCCCAAATAACTAGGATTATAGGCATGTGCCACCAAACACAGCTACTTTTTATTTTTGTATCAAAATATTACATTCAGAGAAGTGCACAAATCATAAGTGTTTATTTTAGTGATTTATCACTAAGATCAGATGAAACACTGAAATAACTATGTAACCACCACCCAGGTCAAAAACTCAAAAATTAAAGAACCCTTTAAGCCCTCCTTTCATAATTATTGTGCGCTCTCTTCTAAACCCTTAATTTTTTACATGACAGATTGTTTTTGTGTGTGGGTTTTTGTTTGTTTGCTTGTTTATTTGTTTTTAATGTACGAGGGACTGAACCCAGGGCCTTCACACTGAGCTGCATTTCTAGCTCCATTTTATTTTTATTCTGAGACCAGGTTTGCTAAATTGCCCAGGCAGGGATGTGCTACGATTACAAGCATGTGCCATCACATTTAGATCATTGTGGCTTTCTTTGACTTTCACGTACATTATGTATGTTATACCTTAAAAACACTATTACAGGTTGGTAGGTTTTCCAGGCATTTTTCCTATGACTATTCAATACTGAAGCAGAATCTTGTATTAGGAAATAAGAATACCGTTAAAAACTTAGTGAAATTGAAATAAAATAATTTAGAGGCTTGACTGTGAACAGTAAGCAGTTACTATTTTCTTGATAAATAGATCAGGTCTTTAACAATTTAGATTTTTACCTGTAATGTAAATTGATGTTTTAGTTTTAGCTAGATCCAAAAACTTCAGTGGAAATCTAATGAGGCAGTTTATTTCCTTTTCAGGTAAACCAGATTGTTATCAAGACAGAGACCCTTTGAGAGTCTCAGTAAGCCGAGAACAGAGTTTCCTTGGGAGCCCACTGCCCAGTGATCCATTTGGCTGTCTTCAGCCAAGTACTCTGGAGCGAGTCTGTGGTGATGACTACAGGGATGCAGCAGGTGAGAGAGAAAAATAGTTAACAGTGGAATTTTGTGCACAAGAATATGTGGACCAAAGGGTGTTTATGTGTAGGATTATAATACTGGTGAGTAAGCTCAGTGACTGTTGGTAATCAGATCATACCCATATTCCGTTGTTATGTGCAATTGTAAAAAGTGATGGGGGCAAGGCTGGGCATCATGGCACACGCTTGTAATCTCTGCAAAAATAACTCTGGTCTTGCTTCTTCCTCTTACTTTTATTTCTCACTTCTTACCACTACACAAATGCTACTCTGTTCACTCATCTTTCCTCTGGGTGGTCTTGAATATATGTTATTGATAACTGAATAATTGTGATTAATTGAACTGAGAAATCCCAGATTAACTTCTCATCTACCACCTTGCTTTTGAAATGAGCTACTTAAGAGATGAAAAAAAAAGCTTACAAAAAAATTTTACCATCCCATATTTTCTTTAAAATGTAGCATGTAGAGAAGCAACCAAATGACACTTAGTAGTTAAATCATTTAGGTCAGAATAATATATTTTATAATGAACCAGAGTAAGATAAGAATAAGAAATTATGTTTAAAGGGTTAATTGGGAGGCTGAGGCAGAAGGATTGCAAGGTTAAGCCCATTCTGGGCAACTTAGCTGAGATCTTGTCTCAAAATTAAAAAGGGGCGGAGAGGAACTCAACCGAAGAATACTTGCCTCACATGCATAAAGTGCTGGTCTTTGCTATTAAAATTGCTTCTATTCTATTGGTGGGAATGTAAACAAGTACAACCACTATGTAAGTCAGTATGGAGAGTCCACAAAAAACTGAAAATAGAAATTCCATGTAACCCAGCTGTTCCCCTTCTAAGTATCTTCCACAAAGAGTTAAAGATGTGGTATTACAGTGATACATGCATACCCATGTTTATAGCAGCATAGTTTATAATTGCTAAATCTTGGAAGCGGCCCATATGTCCATTAAGAGATGAATGGATAAAGTGTGGTATTTACACACAATGGAGTACTACTTTGCCACAAAGAAAGATAAACTTGAGTTATATTGTTCATTTATAGGAACATGGATGCACTTTGAGGCCATAATGTTAAGTGAAATAAATCGAACAAACATGCTTAAATATCACGATTTCTCTTATATGAGAAAACCAAATTATAGAGAGTAAGATAAAAGATAGATAATAGGAAATAGGAAGATAGAGCTTTCCCAAAATGGAAAGAGGATCAAAAGATACAGTGGGGAGGCATGGGGAAAAGGGGATGAAAAAAGGAGTTAAGATGTGTTATGTAAATGTACCAGCCCCACACAGGAATGTAAATATTATGTACCACAAACATATACTAATAAAAACCAGTGTGATGGGAAGTATAATTTGCATATAATTTTTATATATGTTCTAATATGTCAAATATATTAGACATGATCATGTATTATTAAGCAAAATATGCTTATTTTGACTTTAGAAAGCACTAAAAGGTTTAAAGAAGTAAAAATTGGGCCTGGGAGTATACTGGTAGAATCCTTAGCTTAGCACGCACAAACCCTGGTTTAGGTCTCAACACCAAAACCTTAAAAATTGAATCAGGGTTTGGTGGCTCAGGCCTATAGTCCCAGCAACTCCAGACAATGAGGCAGGATTTCTTGTGATCAGGAATTTCAAGACCAGCCTTGGCAACAGTGAGACCTCCATGTGAAAATAGAAAACAAAGTAAAATTTATTCCTTGTCCTAGTACTCACTAGCAGTTACCATTTGTGCTTTTGTTTTCTTCATTGTCTTTCTTTGTGCGCATTTTTATCCTCTTTGGGGTCATACAGTGTTTGTGATTGTATAGTCTTACTTTTCCTCATAAAAGGACAAAACATTTCCCATAATCAAATATTTTAAAGGGTTTTATTCATGTAATAACAGTGACAACTACAGTTTTCCAGAAAAAAAAAGTTTTGCATGTTGCCGAGTATTTGAGTGTTAAATGAAAAAGGAAGTGATATTTTTTCCTTTGGTCTAAGATAAGGCAACTTTAAGAACCAAAACAGGAAACCAAATTGTAGGAAAGCAGAAATGGTTGCCCTCTGATGCTAATAATTTAATTTGCCCTAACCCAAGTTATTTTTCGTCCTGTTTTGAACTCCATCTTTAGTCAAGATCAAGGAATTCGATGTTGAGAATCATGCTGTGTTAAGTTATGCTGCAGAGGAAGCAGAGCACACATGCCCAGGTCCAGCTGTGAGGCCAGATGATAAGGTTAGTGTCTTCTCATGCACTCTTTTTCCAGCTACGTGGTTTCGTATTCTCTGTAGTTTACTGAAGAACTATGTTTTCTGAGATCTGCTCTTATTGAAGTGGATCAATGATGAAAATAGCCAAATCTGAGCATCAGCAGACCTTCCAGTCTCCCTGATGCATGATCTCTATAGTTCTGAGAAGCAGATCTATAAAACAACTTAAAACAATAAGGGTTATGGTCTGTGTGTGTGTGTGTGTGTGTGTGTGTGTGTGTGTGTGTAAGGCTAATCATTTCTGAGCCATGATGACAAGGATTTACTGCTGACCTTTGTAACTGAAGGTTTCTACACTTGACCTGAGCTCAGAACTGATAGCTGCTAAAGTTGGTGATTTTGAATTTTCCAAATACTGTACTACTTGACACATCATGGCCTAATATTTTCCTTTAATTTTTAGGCCGAAACTCAAGATGTTTCTCATGAGCCATTATCTTCAGTAACTGTTTCTACTGGCAGTTTTTTAAGTTATGAAAACACAGATTTGAGCCTTCCAGATCCAGGTAATAATATCAAAATGTAAACAGAGTGAAAGTCCAATACCAGTTAAATTACAGTATGGTGGTGGGAGGAAGCATTGCTTCTTCACAACACACCGGAGAGGGGGAGAGTTTCTTTAAATCTAGGAAATAAAGTATCAGTGGGGCAGTATGGTATTCTGAAAGTGACTAGAAGTCACAGGTACTGTGTAGATCCCTAACAACGTGAGAAATATTGCCGATGTCCCGTTTTCCCATTCCGTGGAATTCTATCTTGTGCAATCTCTTGGCTGCACTGATCTGTTAGCAGTGTATATTGCCAGACTGCTCTACCAAATTATGTTTCTAAAGAAGCACCCAGCTGGGCATGGTAGCTCACAGCTATAATCCCAGCACTCAAGAGGTTGAGGCAGGAGGCCAGCCTGGGCGGTATAGTGAGTTCAGGGCAGCCTGAAATGCATCGTGTGACCCTGTTTCAAAAGAAAAAGGAAAAAATAGCACCCAGCCATCAAAAGGAATACAGTGTTAATGTCAATTAAAATTTTTCATTAAAACTCAAATTTCAGAGCCATTTTCAGAGTACATGGGCCATCCAGAACAAGAACTTATCACCAGTAAAGAAGACGAAACAGGTATTGTAAGTTCTAGAGTTCCCTCAACACAAGTTACTTAGCAGCAGAGCTCTTCAGATGTTCATAAATCTCTGTTGCCTGCAGTGGAAGAATTTGCACCTGCACACACACACCGTCAGCAGATCATAGACAAGCACATTAATGAAGCAACGTGGATACCTGAGAAAATGGACTTTCAGGGTAAAATTATCTTAAAGGAAAAAAATTGTGTGTGTGTGTCTATATATCCAGTCTGCCAAACAAACAGTATACATCAGGAAAAGAACAAGTTGTATAAGTATTTTAATGCTAAATTTATTGAGACATCATGAGATGTCTTTGGCCTCTGGCCTCTGCAGTTACAAGAGTTGTTCAAAGTGGTGGCCATTAGCTTCCAGACATTTGTAAGTACAGCTAACTGCGGAAGTGTGTATACATTCTTTTGGTGGAATATATATACGTGTGTGTGTGTGTGTGTATGAATGCATATGTATATATGTGTTTATAGATGAGTTATTTTAACTTTTCACCTTTTATCCTTTTTAGTTTTTAGTAAATACTATTTAACTGTCATGTTTTTATGGCCTCCTATAGCACAATTATACCACAGGAAATACTGACATTTAGCGAAAGGGGATGTGGACCGAATTCAACTGATGGAAGAACATGTAGAGGACATTAATGAGCAGATCTTCCTTTACCTTCTCAAAGTTAGCTCTTACAGCCAAGTCTGGCCAAAGTTCAGAAATCAGAAAGATCTCAGTTCAAGTCAGAGTTGAGAGTATTTCCTAGCTGTGAAACCATGGGCAAGTTCACTTTTTCACCTTTGATAAAAAGAAAGATGTTGGGGACTAAATGAGTTATGCACATAAAGTACAGTATCTGTCCCACAGTAGCACTGAATACAGAGAACCTTTCTCTTTTTCTTCTTTTAATCATGGTTCCTGAAATGAGCGAAGTGAGAACAGCAAAGCTTAGAGCAGAGATGGTGAACCTTTTAGAGTTTTCAGTGGTAAAAACAGCCCACTGTAGTACACATGCTGTAGGTTCGCCATCACTGGCTTATAGCAAAGCAATGGTCATCTTTGCCTATACTCCTAATTAACCTGAGAAGTCTTTAGTCACTGAGAGGATCTGGGGTTTTGTTTTATTTTTACCTTGGAAGTAATCATGATAGGATTAAATTTGAAAGCATTTGCTGATCATGAAAAAAATAGAATTTTGTTACATTAGAGTTATCAAAAAAGTTTTTAATGAGTATGTTCTTTGTACTGCTTTTTAGGCTTTACTTTAAATTTTAAAAATGAATTCTTTTTTTTCCCTCACAATTCCAACAGTTGACTTTGACTTTCCAGAACTAGAACACATTTTTCCAAATTTGCATCGTCAGCTCTTTAAACCCTTAGTACCACATCCAGATTTTGATTTATCGTCATCATCCTCTGGGATTTCTCAAGACAACAGAGATTTTTACCAGGTATATTAAACTAGATGCTGCATTGCAGTGAATATCAAAGAGTACTAATTCTTTTCCTTTGTACAACAGTGGTTCTTAACCTTACTAGTCTATTCGAATCACGTGAAAAACTTTTTAAAAATTCCAGGCCTCAGACTACCCAGACCAATTAAATGAATTTCTGGGAGTACTGAAATACTATGATTTTTTTTTTTTTTTTTTAAAGCTACTCAAGTGATTCCAATGTGGAACCCAGAGGGAAAGTAGCTCTAGTAGCATTTTGTCCTATCCAGCCTTGTCTTTAGCTAGTGGGTATATTGACTGATAGAAGGAATTGGATTTCTGAATAAGCAAGTTATTACCATAATAAAGTGGTAATTAAGGAAGAGAAATATCAAAGGGTCATGGTGATGATTGGTTTAGCTAATAATACACAATCAGTGTTTCAGCTATTCTGTTGTTTTCTGTCAGATCTCAGATTCTTCATCTGAAAGACACTGTGCTACTGTATCATCCAGAAGTACAGTTTCTTTTACAGCACTGAGGAGGACCAGCTTGCATTCTTTTAACACAAGCCTGGACCAGCAACCCGACCCTAACTTGACTCATGCTGTAGCCCAGAGTTTTGCTACAGAAACTATTGAAGGTAAGTATGGCTGAGAAGAAGTTAAATAAAACCTGGTATTTTTTTTTTTTTAATGTTTCCTTGGAAATTGTGCATAGCACCTGTTGATTCGTCTCCATGCATGTCTTCACTGTTATGGGTACTGTTTGTATATTTTTTTAAGTAACATAAAATATGTTTGGTTTCCATTTTTGGTTTTTTTGTTTGCTTTGGTTGGTTTGTTTTATTCTGGTGCTGGTGATTGGTTTGGCTTTTGAGACAGGGTCTCTTTACATAGTGCAGGCTCGTCTTAAACTCACTATATAGCCCGAGCTGGCCTCAAGCTTGTGGCGGTTCTTCCTCAGCCTCCTGAGAGAGAGGATTACAGGCATGTGCTACCATGCCCAGCTCTTCAGTTTACATTTTTATAATATTGAACTTTATAAGATCAAAATCCACTATGGCCTCTTGTCTGTCAGCTTCCCTACCCTTATAGTTCTATCCTTCTAGAACTTTTTCTACAAAGTTTTTATATGTGTACGTAATATGTATGTGCATACATGTATGCATTTTATTGTAAGTATTTCTGTTATTAAAATCAATGTTCAGTCCTTTCAAAAGGAAAAAAATCCTGGTCGTGTCTAATAGCCTTGTCCTTATTAAACAATAATCAAAAAGGAGAAAATACATAATGTAAGCTCTAGAGTTGTTTGAAAATTATTTTCCTATTCATATTTATATACATTGTCACTTCTAAGATTGTAACCTGATTTTATGTGCAGTTACTCAAACTATGAGAGACTACCTATAATAAAGTTTCATAACATGTAAGATTGATTTTTAAAAAATTTCTTAATGCAGGATCTGAACAGTCTTTTCAACAACTTCTGCCAGAATTTTCCTCACAGGATGGGAGCCAGCACGGTGATCTACCAAGTATTTTTAGCATTGAGGCAAGAGATTCTTTTCAAGGCATGAAAAATCAGAACCATCCATCAGAAGGACAGCCTGAAATACTACAAAATAAGAAAAGTGTTCATTTCCAGCTGTCTGTAGGAAACTTAAATTCAGCCTGTAGTTCATCTGATGAGGCTAATACATTTGATCAGTTATGTGTGCAGCATAGCACTCCGTGTGGTTCTTCCTCTAGTGAGGGCTCAATAAAGCACCAACTACCCGTAGAAGGCAAAGAAGAAAGGTTGAGCTTTGACGACCTATCAAAAACAGAGACTGTTACAATTTTACAAAGTCAAAGACTCTCAGAAGATAAAAGTGAAACCTGTAGAGTTTTAGCTACAAATCCACTCATAGACGAAACTGACTCTCAATTATGTGTGAGAACAGTAGAGATGGGAACTTCAGATCAGACAATACAGTCATTAAGTTCCCAAAATGAAAAATATTTTGAGAATTCAACTGAAACTCCAGAAGTCAAAAACCTATGTCAGCCAGCACTCTCAGATCCCCTTATAAGTTCTGGATCATTTTCATTACAGACCTCTATTCCATTCTGGGTAAGTGATACTTGTGTTGTATAAACAGTATTGTAAGTTCTTTTTTTTTTGGTGCTGGGGATCGAACTCTGAGCCTTGTGCTTGCAAGGCAAACATTCTAACCACTGAGCTAAATTCCCAGCCCTATAAGTTCTTTTTTAGGAGGAACTTTTGAAACAAAATGTAAGAGAAATAACAGAATTACTGAATATTCCTAAAATGAGGAAACTCCAAATTTTCAAAACTGTCCTCTAAGAATTTTACAAAAGGTCTTCCTTCCCTGTCTAAATACTCCTTTTTTGCCTTCCCTAAGAAATAGTTAATCAGCCTGTGCTTTAGCATTTTCAGTGTTGAACCTCATTGCACTGAATCCATTGTTAGAATAACTGTTGTAACATTGTCTTCATGTTAAGCAAGATTAAAACCTGCTTGGTTCAGCTAGGTACAGTTTTTATTTTTTTGTATGTGCAGCTCATCCTTCCAGATAAGACAATGAAGATTTTTAAAAAAAGGGCTCACTCTGGACCATAGATTTGTTACCTTTGGCTACTTGTGTTGCATCTGTTTTTAAATTCTTGTTCAATGTGTGAGGCTAAATACTTCCTTAAAAATCTTTGTTCTGAAAAATTTATAATCTTGGCAAGAGGGATCCACATTTGGCTGAAATCCAATAGCCATTGCTCTCTTTAGATAGGATATGCTGTGCAATTCAGTACACCCCCAGCCAACCTGTCTAGACACATGGGCATTCAGATTTGTGATCCTTGCAGTTGTTTAAAGCCAGTTACCATAGTATTTTACCACATTGCCAGAGTCTTTGCTATTTCACCTAGTGCTGAAGGATGATTTAGGAGAATCTAGTCTGTTGATCTTCTACAGTATGTATTATTTTTTTGTACTTTGTATCTGCACCAAATACACATAATGTATAAAATACACATTTATGTATTTTTTTCACATTTTGAATGTTTTAAGGCTTTAAAATGTGGTTTTCTTTTCAATTGTACTGCACAGGAGACAGAATCTGGCCATGGTATAATGGAAGAGCCAGAACTTACTTTAGTAAGCACCAGTGATATCAGTATTGCTGAAACAGATTTTGCAAACTTAACCCTTGAAGAAAAGAGAGAGAATGAGGCAAAAAGCTGTTTTCAGGTAAATTTTATAGTATCCATTAATGTAAATACAGCTCATACAGGAACCTGTGACTAAAGATTGGAGCAACAGAAAAGGATACTAATCCTCAACTTCTTTACACTGTGGCCTCACCTTAGAATTATTTGCAGATTCCTTCCTTCTGTTAGATGTAAATACAATAAGCTGTGTGCTCACAGCAGAAACTGACAGTGGATACGAAAAGCTCTCAAAGTCTGAATGCGCCAGTTTGCACCATGTAGTATGTAGTTCTAAAATGTATTTGTGAAGGTTTGGCTATTAAGACTTAAGTGGAATTCATGCCTCCCCTATCACATGACAAATACTTTGTCCCAACATGTAAGACCAGACCTGGGACAAAAATAGAAAACTATTCTCACTTTTCGAAGTTTATTTTGAACTTCTAAAGAAAAAAAATTCCCTGGCTACTGTCTAATCAATCACCTAACTAGTAATTTCAACTCTTAGGTCATCAATGGAGGAAATTGTGTTCTAATTGTCATTTAGTTGGAACTGTAGGTTAGCAGAAGACTTTGCCACACCCCCCCAACCCCATTTTTTTTTTTTTTCTTTTGCTGTTAAACACTTGGACTCAGGGCCTTCACACAGAGCTACATCTCCAGCTTTACTTTTTGAGACAGAGACTTGCTAAATTCCCCAGGGGGATCTAAATTTGCAGTCGCCCTGCTTCAGCTTCTCAATTGCTGGGATTACACGTGTGCACCACTCCCCTAGCTTCATGCCTACCTTTTAGTGTGGTGGAACAGATTTTTCTCTTAGCACACAGGTAGTGTTCCAGTGCCACAGAAGGGAAATTCTACCTAAAAAGTAACTTCAGAATCACAACTGAAATTTCTTAAAGGGTAGCCAACAGGTAAGAGGTTATGTAGTTGTCATTTGGATGGAGATGTGAGATAAAATACACGTAGGACAAATGGTGACTATAGTTTCCAGATACTGCTGGTCAGATAAAGCCTTGTAAGTCCTTATCTAAAAGCTCTCAAGACCAAAGCCTAAGGTGCAAAGAGAATGAGAACCAAGAATGTAGACATACCCACCACTTTCCCACTCAGAATGTTATTAGTGCATCCCAGACAGTGATATCTTGGTTTGTACTTGTTTTACAGTTTTAGGGGAAGACGGCCATGGTGAGTGTTTCTCACCCAATACAGAATGTGCAAAGAGAAGCAAAATTTCGCTGAACGTTTTAATGAACCTATTTGTTTGAAAATACAAATGTTTGTGAATAGAGGTGTTACAATATTGGCAAAACAGATAAGCAGTGATCTTGGTTAGTAGCTGTATTTGCAGGTAAAGAAGCTAGCAGCTAAGGGCTAATTCAAACCAAAAGGCAGTTCACATAAAAAGAGCCTAACTTTTTTGGAAAGTTAGTGTTCCCAGTGAACATCAGACTTTAAGTACTACACTAAACTCATCTTTGACTTTCTTACAATTAGGTGAGTGAATTTCTGCCTGTTGTATCAGAAACAGAAACCTCAGTTCATCCACTTGTCTCAGAACTTTCTATGGAAAAGTCAACAGGATCTACAGGTATGCTCTGTGTAGTATATAAAATGGGTTAACCTGTAGTTGGCATCAGGTTAAATGTAGTGAAGATGTATTTAACAGAACAATTCCCAAAATTTACAGCCATACCAGAGAGCTTACAAGAAGCATTTGTTAAGAGAAAAAAATCCTTTATGGAGAGATCCTACCAGAGGCAGAAAGAAATTCGGAGTAAAACTCGAGTTTGTGAACATTCACAATTCAAAACAGGTAATCTTCAACTTTAATGTTTTAAAGCCTGGATGACTCTCCTGGTGCTACAGGAACAGGGCAGGGCCTTTTGTGTGCTAACCTTCAGCCCCTTCACTTTTCTTCAGGAAGTCACTTGCTCTCTATAGCTGAGTAGTTTCCATTACATATGAATACCCCATTTTCTTCATCTAGTCATTATTGGTATACAGACTACCCATGATTTAGCTATTAAATATTGTGCTGCTATAAATATTGGTATGCATGTATCATGTCTTTGGGGAAGCTGAGAAATCTCCATACTCATTTCCATAATGGCTATACTAGTTTACATTCCCACCAACAATGAATGACAGACGATGGATCTCTTGCAGTAGGGAAGTGGTCCAGGGAAATAGGGCAAGGGGTGAGGAGGATATGCCGTGTACAGATACTAACCACCTTGATTAAATAAGAATGAAAATCATGATGGAGTTACAGAGGAGGGAGAACTAAAAAAGAAACAAAATAACAGATCACTTGTTCTCTTCTCAGGTTCCCCTGCCAATAATAGCCTCAAGGGTGTGAATAAAGTTAGAATATGTCTTCCAGAAGAAAGGAGGACAGCACAAACCCTCATACATAAAAGGGCTCTAAGGTACCTTTTGTTTGCTGTGTTCTGGTGATTTCTTTCTGTAATATCTGTACTAAATTGCATGAATATTTTGTAGGTTATACAACCAGCTATCTGAAGTAAAACAACAAAAGGAGGAGAAAGCAAAACTAGAAGCTTATGCCCAAAACAGAGCAAGGGCAAAAGAATTTCATAAGGTGAGTGAGCTCTTCCCTCCAACTCTTCTTGCTGGATTTTTTAGTCAATGTATACCTTAATTGAAAGCAATGAAGTAACTTTTATTTTCTCCACAGAAAACACTAGAGAAACTTCGAGCCAAAAATATGTGCTGACTTTCCACATGTGTAAAGGTTTTTAAATAAATGTGACATTGGGCAAAAATTAAATAAATTTTTATTTAAGGAATTTCACGTGTAATTTCCTTCAGTATTCACCAAGGTCACTTTAATGAGGGTTTTTGTTTAAAGAGACCCCTGAAAAGGAGAAAAGACATTGGTTATAAACTCTGAAGCATTTACTTTATCCCATCATCAATCACAGCTTGAGTAGCTCAATATTGTATCTCCTCAGGAAAACACAGCACTACTGAGTGACTATGGCATACTGTGGAGAACTTCATTCTCTGGTCATCGCGTTAAGAGCTCCTGGTTTCGCATTCCCACAAGCCCTCTTTGAAATGACCTGTATGCTACTATCTTTGCTTATGGTGTACGTACCTTTTTAAAAGAACTGATGCTTGATCCAGTCATCCTTTCTCCCCTACATGAGAATATAAAAGATAATGATTATATAGGCATCAATGAGTTCTCCACATGTAACAGTGTACATCAGTCAGGGAAAGCAAGCCTCCAGAGATCTAAGCATGCCTTGTGATAAGAATTTTAAATGTAAATGTTGTTAGTGTTCATTAGGCAATGTAATGTTCCCAGCAGGTTGATTGCTAGCAAGGTAGCAGATAGAAAACCTAGTGGGAAATTTTTTTATGGTCATGTCCACAGCAAATAAGAAACTTCATTCTAAAAGCCTTGGTAATGACCATTACAATATCCCAATAACTTATGGGTAACAAAAATAGAATTACTTACCACAATTCTTTTATCTCCACTTGAATTGTGGATGGCAGTTTCAAAACTCCTGTTTGAAGAAAAAAATGCATATTTACTACATAAGGTTCCTTACATTTCAAGTATACTACCACCCAAATGCCCAAACTACTATGAGAATTCCAGCTTAAAAAATTTCATTACAGTTGTTACTCTTTGATCATTATTTTCAAATAAGGCATAATTTATCTAGAGCAAATCATATCTGAATTTAGAGAAAGTGAAATGTACCTTTAAGGGATTTTACATAAATGTGGGTGTTCAGAGAGGCTACTTTCATTCAGCCCATTCAGAGCAGTTGAACATTTTGCCCATCATCATAACATCATACACGCATAGTGACATCATAAATCCAGGGGTTTTTTTCTTACAAAGTTTGGTTGCAACAAAATTTTAAGTAGAAGCTTTTGTCTTTGAATTAAAAAGTTAAAATCTTACCTGAGATCTTAGATCCAAGTTTCTTCTAGCAATTTACACTTCAGGAGCCTAGAATCTGAATTGTACAAAGTATTGATATTTTGGCACATGATCTAGATCCTATCTTATTTTTAATATTCAAAGTCAACATTTTTCATTACTCTTAAGCAAAATGTTACAGGTCTCATTGTCACCACTGTAATGTTTACTGTGATGGAAGCATGACCTGTGTTTCAATTTTAGCCACACTGACCAATTCTGGACACCAATCAGTAGTGCCCATTCTAACCTAGAAGGAGGCTTTGTGAGAGCTCTTCCTCAGCTTATTCATATACTATGCACAAGGCTGGAAACAGAAGCAGCAGAAATAGAATACCACCTTACACTTAGGGTAGATGCATCTGCCTTGCTGTGACACCCTAAATTTAAAAAAGAAAAAAAAAGTTTATATAGAAGACTACCCCCCAAAAGGAACCAATATAAAAAACCTTCTAATACTGTATCAGTAGAAATACCAAGTTTAACATGCACAAAGCCAAGAAACCAACGATGCCAGATACTGAATTTCTATCGCACTGTCCTTTGAACACACCAGCAGGAATGAACTGCTGAGTGCAGATACCCTACAGTGCAATTATTACCAAGGTGAGGACTCTACTGTACTTCCGATCAAGACTTATTACAAATTACTCTAATGAGGTCACTACATGTAAGAACTATATAATCAAGTCAAACCACAAAGGATTAACTCAGTTGTAAAATGCTTGCCTAAGCATGCACAAGGGCCTGGGTTCAATACCCATACTGCAAACATCAAGTTCATGGTGGTTCTGACTGCCACCAGTCCGGGCATATATGCTATGTACTTGGATAAACCATGTTACCCACTGCCAACTGGATAAATGACAGAACAAAAATAAGTCTCCCATTTTTTCATTTTATAAATACATGTATCATAGTATTTTTTGCCAAGATTTTTGTATCTGAATGTATTTATAAAGAAATTGGGATTATCCTTGATAAACTGGAAATATTTTACTTACTTCTCTAAATATGCATGAATTCATATTCATTTCCTACAGAGAAATTACAAAATAAAAGATTTAGAAGCGTACCAAGTATTTCCAGTAAATCTAAGTTTACTGTGCAAACCTGTAACAGTTATCTCCAGATGTCAGAATTAAGTTTTAGTTCATATTTGTATCATTCAGCAGTTGAACAGTTTAAATTCATCATCCTAACTGGAACTATGCTCCGAGTACAGTATTATGCTGTCACCAATTAAAACTTACCTAAGCTATCACAGGAGTACAGATCTCTAGGATATGCAAATATCTAAAGTTAAAAGAGAAATGATTAGGTCTTTCATACTTTTCGCTGTCTTGTAGTGCCTTATCACAGGCCTAAGAAATAGACCTGTGAGCAAAGCAAACTACAGTGTTACTCTATGAGGCGTTTCCAACGACGTGCAGGCACAGAAGAAGCCCCATCGGGATAGACCTCAAGGAATCCTAGGATAGCAGTGATAGGAACTGCGATGTTGCCCAGCAAAATAATGCAAAAAAAGCAATAGACATGAGACCTCATCGCCAAAAATTAGTCATTTCATAATGATTTTAAGAAGCTTGTTTAGCAGCCAGAGTATTTTATAGCCAGAATATAGATTGATAAATACATGTGTCAAGTGGTTTTGAGGTTTTTTTTGTGAGATTGTTTCACTAGGTAGTCCTGGGTGAGCTCCAACTGGTGGTCCTCCTGCTTCAGACCCCTCCCTGAATAGAGGAACTAGAAGTCTATGCCACTAGCTAAGTAGTTACACTTCAGAAAAACTAAGGCAAACAATTTTAAGTATGAATTAGTCTGAATCACATGATCAATACTGACTGCTGACATTTTGCCTACTGAATTCGCAGCTTATTTTGAGTGCATTACCTCTTAAGAGCTATACAAAATATTTTCTCATTAGTTATTTGACCTTTATTAAAGAGGGAAATATTTAGGTGGCTGTAAGTTATAACCTAGTGTTACCAGTAATAAATTAGCTAATTAATTTGCCACTCAAATTTATGAATTATCGTTAAGTACATTATGCTACTAAATATTCCACCTTAAATTATTAATCCCAAACTATATATGCATGAATTGGGAAATCCAAGGTTTGGGTTACTTCTTTACTCACATTTGGGGCCCTCTAAAATTTCAAGAAAAATTTAACTGGGCACATCAGTGTGTAAAATACTTGAATATAATGTCATAATCAGTGCCCTAACTGGAATTAAAGAAAGCTAACAATTTCTTAAAATAATGTGGAAACTTTAATATGATGTTACTACTTACTACATTTAAACAAACAAGATCCAAACAGACATATCTTCAACTCCAGCCCCATGTTCAAGACAGAAGCCTTTAAAAAGAAGAAAAAAAAGCTGTCTTTGTGTGCCACAACATAAAAATTGGAACACCAAATCTATAGAGCCGAGACTTTGCTCATATCCTGTGCTTTATAATGAACTTTAGTCTCTTTAGTCTGTATTAGGGTATCACATATTTTGTTACTGCTTTTTTTCTGAGGCAGTCTCACTAGACAGCCCAGCTTCATTCCCCTCGCCTCAGCCTCAGGAGTCCCGGATCACAGGCTTGCACCATTCATTGTGTGTGGTGGTAATATTCCTTCTTATATGTATCAAAACTCATACTAAACAATGAGTTCTGGGTTGCAAAAGAGGATTTATTTTTTGCACCTGTCCATTAAGTCTTAGTCCACAAGTTAGACAAAAACAGACACAAGTGCCAAGGTACAATGCAATGCATACTTAACAGCAGTCAGCTATGTATACAATGGTGATCATAAAGAAACTGTATTTGAAATAGTGAAACTATTCCAAGTATATTAGGAAAAGTTATTTTTGAGCTACTGGGGATCAAACCAAGAGCCTCATGCTGCTATGTCCCAGAGAAATGATTAAACAAACATTTGACAGTAAAAGTCTCTTGTCTGGATAAAGTTGGGGTTAATAATGGTGTTCCAGAGAATCTAACGAAGCTGGTTGGATGCCAGTGGCTTTATCTGACCTTTTCTTTCAGTGTTCACTGGTAACGTAGCAAGCACCGACAAAAACAGCAGAACTTATACACAGCAAGTGGCATCTCAGCTTTTCCCCAGTGTCTGAAAATTTAAAAAATGTTTTCTGTATCTCTTTAGTTTCTTCTACAAACTTGTTCAAGTTGGGTTTTTTTCCTTAGTTCTTGGTTCCAGAATTTCTTCATGAACAGGCTGGCAAGTTTCTCAACATTAATCATCTTTTGTCATTTCTTCCTATGGAAAAAAATCACTTTTCTGTATATTGTTTACCTTCTTTGACATTCATATGTTTGTCTCCTTTTCAGGTCTTTCTGCCCTCTGTCCAGTGTTTCTGGCCTTAGAAACTCTCTTTATAGACAGAGTGGCTTCTTTATTGTTCTCTCGTTACAAGTACACATTCATCTTGTTTGGAAATTCAGAACTTATTATGAAACAACTCTCCTCCTGCATAAAAAACAATGCATTAAGAAATAATAAAAAAAAAGAATTAATAAATAACACAAGGCCAACTGCTAGGTTACTTGAAACTCTACTTAAGATTTTAAAAATCCAAACACTTTTAATTTTCTCAGAGAACCTAATTGGTAACACCATATATTAAACTGCATGTACATGGCATAGCACTTGCCTACTATATGTAAGAACCTGGTTGGATCTCCAGCACAGAAGAGTGAAGAGCTCATTTTCTCCTTATCATGTATCCAAAATTTAGTATTTCTAATTCTTTCACCTATTGTCTTAAAAGTTGTTACTGAGTCTCAAAATTTAAATTGAAAGCCAGGTGTGTACATGGAGGCAGGAGAATCTCAAATTCTAGGTCAACCTGGGGTACATGGAACGTTAGACAAAGAGTATCAGACACAATTCCTCTACCAATGCCTGCTTTCCTCAAATGACAAAATAAAATTAAGTCACTTACTACCAATTTGATATCACATTCATCATGTTCAAGATGTGTTGTCTCATCTTCTGCTCTGTAACATTAAGATGTATCATAAATGACACAATTTTCTGACACAGTAAGACACTGCTCTACATGCCCAAAAGAGCAGTTACTAGTCAAAATAAAAACATGGTATATCCTGCTTAACACTGAGAGGAGAGGTCTTGTTTGACCAATCAGCTCAAATGTAATAACTGGCCCATTTATTCTGCATAGTGTTCATTAAAAAAAAAAAAAAAGAAAAAAAAAAAAAACTGGAGCAGCGCACACCTGTAATCCCAGCACTTGGGAGGCTGAGGCAGGAAGACCACCATGAGTTTGAGACCAGCCTAGACAACATACATAGCAAGACTCTTGTCTCACAAAACAAACAAACAAAAAAAAAAAAAAACTCCAAAAATCCAAACTGATGGCAAAATACTTTAAAATTTTAGATAAAATCTAAAGGGGTTTGGTCTTGCCTAGTTAAGTGCAAGGCCCTCAGTTCGATCCCTAGAACCCCTCACCAAATCTACGAGCAAAGCTATTTTAAGATTCTACTTACTCTGACTCAATAGGAGAAATGGAGCCATCATCATCCAAGTATTTATATCTTCGACTATCAAGATCTTCTTTTTCTAAATCTTCACAAACATTCATTTGTTTCAATGATTCCTTAAGGTGGTGTTCATACTTCAGTTTTTCAATGTAGTTAAAAAATCCTCTTGCAACAGCTTGCTGTAGTTTAAAGAAAAAAACACATTTTATGACTTAGCCTTTCAAAATTAACCCCTCAGCATTTCTGGACCAAACAGCAATGATTATATTAACACTTTACACTTACACCAACAAGTATTAAAATTACAGGTCTGGCAATATACATTTAACATTCAATTCTCAAATAGTCCAAGAATTTGCTGTTACCATTAGATACTCAAAAATACCAGCTAGGCTTGAGGAAATGTCTACTGAACAGCAAAGACATGGGTTTGATATGGTTTAGAGCAAAGAAGTACAAGCTATGTTTTAGGGTTCATGTGATCAAGGGAACACACAGGGAGACCTGGAACACTGTTCTTTCATATATTCACTTCAGGAATATGCCAGTGAAGATTTCACCCAGAAATCCACATGAAGTCCAAGCTACAGAATGAAACGAACATTTTTAAGTATCAAAATTGCTCACTGGGGGCCAGGGATTTAGCTCAGTGGTTAGAGTGCTTGCCTCACAAGCACAAGGCCCCACGTTCAATCCCCGGTACCAAAAACATAAATAAATAAAATTTTAAAAAAATTGCTGACTGTTCCTTTTATCTGAGACAATTCAAGTGGGCCAACACATGCTGGACATTTTAGCTATATATATATCCATGTAGATAAACCACTGACTCACCTCGAAATTTAAAATTTTCCTCCAAGGTAATGGTTTCCTTCCATCTTCAGATTGTAAAAATGGGAACCTGGGTCCTTTGTCTTTAATTTGTTTTTTATCTATTTGTGACTTTCTAATGTTTCTCCGTCCTTTTGGTCTTCCCCTTGGTGTTAATTTTGGCTTGTATTTCCTCTTTTTACGTTTCTTCTTTTTCTTGAACCTTTCAAAAATAGCCTTTAAAGTCAATGGCCTTGGTTCTATAGATGAGTCGCTTGATGAATCTGCTTGAACACTTTCAGGTATATGAATAAATTTCCTAATGGGGTTTCTTTGAGTCCGTTTAGGTAAAAAAGGTACACATTGTGTTTTAAATAAACTGCGATCAGATGAAGAGCTGTCACTAGAAAATAAAATTTTCTCATATTACTAAATGCTTGTTACTAGTAATACCCAAATGCATACTTCTTAAGACCAACTCAGGAGAATATGCTCAGAAAAAATTTGTTCAAATGATGGGCTCAGTACCAGCCAGCCACTGAATCTTGACCATTGCATCTAAAATGGTCACATTTGTTAAAAAATGAAATTTCATTTTCCATGAGAAAGATGTAGATTACCCAGAAATTGTCTGGCTAGCTTCCTCTATCTAAACAGCCTACTTAAAAAATATTTTAAAAATTGAAAAAAGAAATACAAGCAAAAAAAACAAAGGCAAAATTGAATAAGGAAGGTACCAGGAAAATGTAGTTTCCCTAAACTAAGATATTTCAGTATAAAAAATTCTGAAGTATTCTACTTCCAATAATTCAATAGACTGTAATAGGATAAGTTTGGAAGGTGTTACCCAGTTTCCTTCCCAAATCTAGATAATCTTTAGTACAAATTATATAATTTCCAACTCAAGTACAATAAGCACTTTTACTACAAAGCCAGTTTCCCTTTTAAGTCTATTTACCTTTGATTTTCAATTTCCACAGCTGTATCAGATGTCAGATAGTTAACAGGATCCATTCCTGATTTATTCATTTTCTTTGCTTTAAATTTCTGAAATTACAAAATTCAGTAAATGTGATATAGGCTCCCTAAACAAATGCTGACATATTTATACAGCCAGTATCTACTATAAGTCATCAGACCATGCCACTGCGAACTTAGGCAAAATCATTTACTAGGCTTTTAAGATCTAGGAGCAGTCCATCTCAGATCAATTTCTATAACACTCCAGAATTTGCATTCAGAGGTTTTCAGTTTTTGCTCTCTAAACCTACCCAATGTAGCAAGATCCCTAAAAGTACTTAATTCCAGTAACAAAAGCTTCGGAGTACAAAACAGTCTATTAGCCACAATTACTGACCAAACAAACAGGCATTTCCCAAAATCAAAGAGGGACTCCTAAGAAAAAATCTTGTACCAAGAAAGCCAGAAGGCAAAGTATGCCTGTCTGTATACCAGGAAAGTAATCCTTCAGACTGCCATCTCCATCTAATCTCTGGTGTGCAACTTTTACTTACTCCCTCGTCCTTCAATGTTCCTTCCTGGTTTCATCTAACTAACTGAACCACCTTGTCATATTACCCCTTATTATTGGTGGAAACTTAGTAATTCTGAATTATCAGAAGTTTTCGGCAAGCAAATATACTGACAGGACTTTTGTCTCCATCTTCTTGGTAAAGTACACAACAGGTAATAAAGGCAATAAAAGTTCAAATTAAAGGTGACTACTAGCCAGGTGCAGTGGTGATGACTGTTATCCCAGCACTCTTGAAAGTCTGGGGCAAAGGATCAAGCACAAGGCCGAGTTCGATCCCCAGCACCAAAAGAAAAAACAGTTCTAGCCCAGCCTAGGTAAATTAGTGACTTAGCCAGACTGAAAATTTTCAAGGGCTGGA
>PVJO010008625.1:0-65268 GCA_004026905.1 Hystrix cristata | reverse complement strand
GCTGTGCTGAGCCCTCCTGATTTGCATGGCCCTGCAGGTGTTGGGTCCTGAACAATACCCAAGTAGATGAAGCAGTTCTGACAGAGCTGCCTCACGTGGCTGCTCAACTGACCCAATCCACTCAGCCTCCTATTCTGTCGTAGAATTCACAGACTGTTTTGTATCCATGGGGTCCCCCTTAGGAGTAGGAGATATCCAAACTTGGGCATTTAACCCCAATTCTTGTGATTTTTGCTGAAGCATAGTTTTGGATGTCTATTATTTTGACTCCTCCTTCTCTTCCACACCTTCAAGATTCTGTGCTCGTTACTAAAGCTAATTCTGTGCTCATTACTAAAGCCAATGACCCTAGAAAATTTTCAATGATTTAAACCACTCATGTCTTAGTTTTTCTGGGATCTACTATTCTATGTATGTTGAAGTTTTGGATTCTCCTGCTATGATGGCCAAGAAAGAAGAAAGGTGACCAAGAGCTCATGAGAAAAGCCAGACCCACAGAGCTTGCTTAGGCAAAGAGGGTGCTGCACTGTTCATTCAGAAAGTGTACTGTTCATGGAAGATCTCTTAACATAGGGCGATTGAAGTCTGTGTGTTTGGGTGTGCAAGAGAGGCTGTATGTCATGGAGGCACTTTTGAAAAAATGGCTGTAGGAAAAGCATTAACTTGAAAAGCTGTGAAAAAAGTAATCAGTTTATTACCTGCCGATCCTACTTGGAGGGTGAATAAGGGGTTGAGGCGCGGCCATCGATGGTGCTGGTGGGTGGTGGGCCATAGCATCATGAGTTGTGCAGCGGGTCCTTTGGTGCATAAGACAGAAGGTGCTGTGCATCATGAAACCCTGCAAGGAGGCCACACTGTCTTTGAGGAGTATTTTCATTGACCAGATTAATCTGCTTTCAATTAGAGTACTTATTATAGGCCGCTTCTCCTCAAATGCCTCCCTGATCCTAGCAACAGCATATTTTTTGGACAATGAAATTTCTTTGAAGTTTCTTGCTATACCTATACTACTGTAGCTACTTTTATAATGATGCACATATTCTTTTTAGCCACAGCCTTAGCTTGGTCTTTGGGACTGTGTTGGGCTCCTTGCTAGAGTCTCCAGCAGTTGTCCAGTGCGGCACTTGTGAGCAGAGTTCCATACATGTTTGCTGGGCTCAGACATTGCCCATCCCCAGAGTTCAGACTCCAGGCCAGACAGCAGGATTAAAGGACTGTGAGAGATCATACCACCTCCCCCTTGTACGATATTTTCATCGAATAAAAATGCATTTAAAATGAACATCAAAGGCAACTTTAAAAGTGAAAAGTAATAACAAAAGGCCACAATGCTCCCCAAATTGCATGTTTGGATACAGACAAGGCATCCATTCTGCATGCTGTGGTTGCTGTGGTGACAGAGCTGGTTTATAGCTAACTCTTAAACACAGACACATCCATACTTTTTTCTTCTAATTGCCAGCTGAGTGTCCCTTCCTAAGTATTTCACTCTCTCGTCGTCCCAGTACCACTACCACATGGCCCTGAGGACCACAGTGGCAGTGCTGTGGCACACAGCAAGCACACAGCACCAGCAGTGGGGACACTTTGCACCCGGTGACAGAAAGGGGAGCAGGAGCTTGCATACCTGTGTCCAGTTTAAAGAGCACATGCCAACTCTGACCCTTCGTGTATTCATGGAATGTGTTTATATTTCCACTGGCTGCAGTTTGGTATCTTGCTATTTCCCTGTTTGTTTTAGTATATCTTTAAGATTTTTACACTTGTTCTTGGGCTGCTTTTGGACCCAATTATGTGATTGATCTTCATCTCACCAATTCACTTACCAGTTCATTTAATGTCTTCGGTAAGT
Source organism: Hystrix cristata (assembly GCA_004026905.1). Classification (NCBI taxonomy): domain Eukaryota; kingdom Metazoa; phylum Chordata; class Mammalia; order Rodentia; family Hystricidae; genus Hystrix; species Hystrix cristata. The sequence continues at coordinate 63,416 of PVJO010008625.1, read as the reverse complement.
ACTATATGACCAGTGGCCACACCTACTAGGCTTCCATTTGTACACAATCCCAGAGGTAGCTCTCTTAGTTTGTCAACATCTGTGATGCCGGCATGATGATGGATTACTTAACAATGCACTTCCCAGAGCCTGTGCCTATTCCCATCATTTAACGCCATACAACTAGTGATTGCTCAAACTATTTGCTTAAAAACAGTTAAGGCATTGAATTAGCAGAACAAAAGTCTTAGACAATGCCTTTGAGCATTACTGAGAGGTGGCGGCGGTGATTTAAAGTAGAATACACATGAGAGCGAGAAATATTTTGGGCCTGTCCAATTTGGTTCCTGAAATCCACTGAGCGGGGATGCCCTCCCGTGCGTGTGTGTCATTGTGGACCTGTCCAGGATTGTCTGTTGTCCTGATGTCTTTCGTGAGCAAGGCTTTAGTATGTTCAGGAGATAGAAGAAAGTGTCACTGATATAAACCACTGCACAAAGTGAAATGTTTTATATTTGCAGCACTCAATTTGTCCACTGTCCACCATCTTCCTGCTCAGGATCCAATGGCCCCTCCCTTTCTCATGCTAACTTTCAGCGTCAGTGACCCAAGCCAGGAAGGGCAATTCCACCTAACACCATTTTCCATCTTAGACTGTTCTTCATATAATATTGTGCCTACTGGGGTCACGGACGGCACCTTGTTTTTGATTTTGTAGACTTAAATTTCTGTAATCTAGACTCCATGTTGAATTATGTGCTAGTCTTATTTTTTAATGGGGGTAAACCCGTGATCTGTCTCAATGACCATGTTACATAAATTGCAATCTAAATCACTGTGAAAATGATTTTGAATGAATACAGATACAGATTATTAACTTCTCTTCCGCCGTCAGTGGTAGGCACAGTGAGCCCCGACTTGTGCTTTCTCCATGCTGCCTGCTTGACAGTGTTGTTGCACCACACAGAGGCCCATTTCCACACAACACCCAGAGGTGCTGGAGAGTGAAACAAGCTCCTTCTGATTTCTTGCATTAAACCCAGATCTTCCTATTTTCTCCACGGGTTCATTGAGCACTTTTTATCAACACACCTCTAACTGCAGTGTGATCCTTCCTCTTGGAAGTAGGAACTTCAGACTCATACAAGCAACTCTTTACATCAAATCACAGGTTATGGGTTCTGGAGGTTTCACTCCACATCAAAGTGCAGGGCAGTGCTGGCCATGAACTAGAGAACTCAGACCCCAATATTAGGAAGAGTTCCTGAGGGGGTGTTCAGTAGAGGAGGTTTAAGACAAGCTTAGCCTTCACCATGGCCCTTTATGCTCAAGATTAATGTTTCCTGCTGTTTGGGGTTCAAGCAGCTCGGAGATAACCTTCATAAACTAGGAGTCAAGCAACTGAGGTTAGCTACTGGGCACATTTAGGATACATCTATATGCAAAATGTAATATTTTTCCAATATGCTTAAAATGTATCCAAAGAAAAAAATATTTTCAGGTTATGATTTTCAAATTCTTTGATTGCCATTATTCCCCTCTGTGTGTGGGACTGGAGCCTACAGGCGTGAGATGGGGTCCTGCAAAGACTGCAGACACAGGAGATCACACATCGGCACACGGGAGGTCTAGTGGTCTATTTGCTCTTCGTTGTCACTCTCACATCACAGAAGAGGCCAGGCTGGCTTGGTTGCAAATTAACTGCGCTTTTGTGTTATAAAAATCGGAGCTCCTCTTTTCCATATTTGATTTTTTAATGCAGACCACGTCTTTCCGTTTTTGTCTAAGCAATTCTGCTTCTAAATTTGGACACGGCTACTAATACATGCTTTGTGAAGAAAGCTGTGAAGCAGCAGTTTTTAAACACATTTGACTTTGACCAAAAGGAAGAATTGCACGTAACCTTATAACCCCATAGCCGTGCACATGTGAAACTTACACTTACTAAGCCTCATCCCATTTCCTGTTTCATTCTATTGTATCTCATTGAAAAGATATTGTCTGTGAGGAACTAATTTGTTTTTGTAGCCTAATTTGAACCAGCTAGAAGCTGTCTTGTCTCTATGTATTAGTCAACTTTTCATCACTGGGACATACTGCCTCCCATAGTCAACTAAAAGGAGAAGAGAGTTATTAGGCTCACAGTTTCACAGTTATCAGTCAATGGTGTACTGGCTGGTTTCACTCCATGGAGGAGCACGGTGGAGAAAAAGCTGCTTACCTCATAGCATTCAGGAGGAAGTGAGCAGGGAAAGAGCCCAAGAAGAAGAGGCCAAGGACCACAGATAATCTCCAAAGTTATGCCACCATCACCCACCCAAACACACCCACAAGTATACATTTCTACTTTTCTAGTCATTTCTCAGTCCAGTCAAATTGCTAATCAGGATTAACCATCACACTCAGCCTGCATATTTTTCCCTCAGTATCTGTGGGGAATGCCTGCAGGTTCAAAGTCTGTGATGTCGGCACAAGTCTCTTCTATAAAATACAGTAGAATTTGTACGTTACTTATACATATCTTCCCATAGACTTTAAATCAGATCTAGCTTATTTACAATACCAAAATGCAATGTAAATGTTATATAAATAGTTGTTAGACTGCATTGTTCAGGGAAGAAAAGCCTGCATGTGTTTAGCAGAGTTGACATGTTTTTCTCCCTGGTATGCTCAATTCATGGTGAGTTGCATCTGTGGATGTGGAAGCTACAAACACAGAGGGTTGATTGTACACTGCTTGCTGACAGTTTGGGAGGAAACTCTTGGTGGTACCAATGAGCTGTAGTGTCTACATGGGGGAATGACGGGCAGAGACCAACAACACTGGCTGTATTGACTGCTCCTCTCTGAGTTCAACCTCATTATGAACTCTGACAGCCAGGAAGAGCCAGAAAGCCTCTTCTGCTCCTTCACACCCAGAAAGGGTCTCTGGACGAAGGGCAAGAGATGGCTGACCTCTAGGAGAGACCACATGCCATGCATCCGAGAAACAGCTGCTTTTGGCTTTGCCACTTCTCCAAATGAGAAATGTCCTTTGCCTGCTTGTTGGTCACCAACATTTATCTAGCTGGTTTCACAGGCTCAGACCCACTTCAGCCCTGGAGTCTGTCTACACACTGATGTGGAGCAGCAGATGGGCTCAGCTCTCCACACTGCTGCCATCTTCACTTGAAAACCTGAATTTTATTCCTCTTGCTTGCACTTTCTTTCCTATCTGCTGCTCACCCTGAACCCCAGTCAGCTGGAACTGGCCTCTGACACAGCAGATTTTGATTCTTGCTCTAATTACCAGCACTTGACCTCAGGGAGTGTCATGGTACTTTGTGCGACCCCGTCTGTGCACAACACCAAAGCTTCTAAATCGTTGCCCACTTTGCTATCCTAATGCCCTTTTCCCTTACTGGGATGAAGCGTTTTCCTCTGATCGTAGCACAGAACACTGTGTAGGAAGCACCCTAACTCCAAGAGTGCCCCTCAGTTCTGGTAAATATAGTAGTGTCACCTCATCCCTTATGTTGGCTCCCTCTGGTAGCTTTTCCTTTTGAAAACATTTACCCTGATGTCACTTTGTCCTGTGAGTAGCTGCTGATTCTCTTGCACATGTGGAACCGGGCACTGTGAAGATAGTAACTAAGCTCCAGCCCACTGTAAAAGGAAAAATATTTGCCAGTCAGTGTGGCACCAATCGCCAACTAGCTGGCATAAGTGCAAGTCGGAGTGCGGAGGCAGGTCTCTGGAGGCTTTCTGTAGGGAACTTGGGATTCCCAGAAGAGGGACTCCATTTCGGGGGTGGTCTGGGCCTGGGGTCAGTGACTACTTACCAGCCAGGATGGGAGTATTTCAACATTTTTACACCTGATGCTCCTGGCTGAGTAGACGAATTGGATGAAGCCCATTTTGATCACAGCTTTATATTTGGCATTCACACAGGTAAGAACTTTTTAACCCTAAATATACAAAATGCTAAGCTCTGCTCCTAGGAGGTATGTTAAGCCAATTCTGATTCTGTGATTGGTTTTTAAATTTTATCCCAGGTAGCGTGGACTGATATGACTGTTGGTATTTTGAGCTTACCCAGGGTTAAGTGGGAAGGATGGAAAACTAAAGAAAAGAGCAGTAAAACTCTGGTCCACAATCTGATGATTGCGTCATGGCTGCAATATTAACGCTGGGTGGCAACAAATCCAAATTGTCTTCTACTTCTTTAAGTCTCATGATTAAAAACTCATTATTGAAAGGTGATCGTGGGAGATCCACTACCAGAATAGTCTGGGTGCATTGCAAACTTATTTCACCAACATGGCTAATTCACTTGGAAGGGCATTTAGCAAAGGATGGGTGTTATTTTTCTGAATGGGTCCTGTGTACGAGTCAGTACCCATATCTGGAATCTGTTGGGAGTGGCCTGGCCCTCGCCCCATTCATCCTTTCCAGAAGGGGCCACCAAACTCGGGCTGGCAGGGTGAAGACAGCTAGCTTTCTCTTGTTAGCCTTGCTGCAGCTTCGCCACTGACAGGGCTCTCTGGCAGCAGCTGTGGAGGCTTCCTGGCCTGCCATCTGTCTCCTGGCTGCTTGGCTTGGAGAACAGCCGTTGTAGACTCCTGCATTTGCTTACAACAGGCATTAAAAGCTTTTACGCAAAGCAGAAGAAGATCTATTCCCCAGGACAGCACGGCGCTAGCACCTACATCAGGGCTCTACCGAGACAGGAACCTTTTGAATAGATGTGAAGGAGTTTAAATGATGACTATGCCTTCTGGTTTCTAAACCTGGTTTTTATTACCACTGCTTAATATTTCAGTTTTCTGTTCTCATTTGTCAACAAGCAAATGGCCATTGTGCATCCATTACACATCTTTGTCAAGAAGTTACTCCTGGTTAATCTCCTTTTGCATAATCCCCACCCAGATGAATGAAATCCTTCCAATCTAGTTTTTTGTTGCTGTTCGTTTTCTTGAAGCACTGATTCTGTTCAGCAAAGATTTGGCAGAGCGGATCCCCCCTCATGGTGATGGTTGGTGTTGCTTCTAAGTGTAGCTGTTAGACAGGCAGGCAGGGTGTGGATCTGAGAACACAGAAAGAAGGAATCACATACAAGTCCAGACTCTAACTGTTTCATGAGAAGAACTTCCACACAACGCCATTGGACCAAGTGAGGACTTTAGGAAAAAAGAAGTGGGAGGAATACAGCTGGGAAGAATAAAATGTTGTCTGAAAAAGAAAAGAGAAAAGAGATGGTATCGCACAACCTGAGCAAGGATAGAATTACAAAGGCACCCACAGTCACAAAAGCAGGACCCATAAATATGAATTCTCCGAGAACAGCAATAGTCCCATAGGCTAAAATCTGTAAACACCAAATTTTTATTTGCGTTTCCTGGAAACAGGTAATAACACCCACACAGATTCCATGAATCAGTGTTTCCCAGAAGCCATTGATCTATTTCGTATGTAACATTCTACCAAGTATTCAGTCTAAATATTCTAGTTATGATTCTGTTGGAGTAGAACTGTTTCAACTTTATTTGAGTGAAATTAGTATTTCTAGAAAAGTCTCTCTCTCTCTCTCTCACACACACACACACACACACACACACACACACGTCTCTTGCACCCTTTTAGGTAAGTTTACAGTATCTTTGGGATGTCTTCTCCCTCACACCCGACAGCACACCAACAATTAAATGAAACTAAAGCTTTGCTCATACCTTTATTCATTCAACAAATGGCGCTTAATGTCTACTGTGTCTAAGATACTGGCAGAGAGGAGGATTCCTGGAGCCCTTGTCACCTGAGAGGGTGGGCGAGCCCAGCTGCGTGGGGCTGCAGGACCAGAAGGCGCCGACTCAGGGGAGCCTGCCGGGTGTTGCTGACGCTCAGAGCCATGCCCCTGTTTTCAGGTAAAGGGCTTGAGGATGCGGGGACATGCAGAAGGTCCACTGGAGAGGCAGCAGACGGCATGAGCCCATCTTCCGAGGGCTCCTGAATTCACATTCACTTATTCACGCCAGAGATCTTGGGCAAATTAACATATTTCTGCCTTGGTTCCATGTCTGATATTCTCACAGTGGTGCCTCCCTTTAGAGTAGCTGTAAGTTAAAGTGTGACCTGGTCTAAGTGGCTGCCATTAGCATTACTCAGTTTTGGAAAAGTGGGACCAGCTGCTTGGTAGACTGAGGAAGACTTGGGACCAGCTAGTGTAGCACCAGAGGCTGTGAGCCAGGAGCTGGGGGAGGGCAGACACCCATTATGACACCACACTCAGGGACAGTGATGGCAGGTGGTGATGGCTGGACAAGTTCTGAACGGACAACAGAGCCCTCAGAGTGTGGGAGAGGTGATTCGAGGGGAGGGAGGACGCCCTTTGGCAGGAGATGGCAGGTGTGCTGCAGCAGTGAACAGAGCCCCGAAGGAGGCAGATGGATATAGACCTGCCCGAAGGAACAAAGAGGCTTTGATTTCATTTCTTTGACTCCTAGACTTTCCAGAGAAGACCTTCAAAGTCACCTGTTCATCCTTTAACAGACTAAGCTTGAAAAAGGCAAGGTCGAGCTGAGGGTCACGGAGCTCTTCTGAGCTGGGGGGCCAGCAGAGAAGCCGGGTTTCTGTATTCCAAACCCTCCACCTTCATTGGCCTTTGCCGCCTGCCTTGTGCAGGGAGTGAAATGATAAATGAAGACTGAACACCCACCCACCCGCTCTGTGCAAGGCAATAGACTGCTCCCTCTTGGATAAGGAAGGAAAGACTCCTGGCCAAGGGATAAATTGCTTCAGCGCTGCCATTCTAAACGGTGACTAAGGTTGTTACTTTATATGCAACCTTCTTGTAAGGTCAGAGAATGACAACACATTATTCACCCTCGGTTGTTTGCTAAGCAAACACACAGTTTATATGTTGGCCTGAACCCAATGTTCAGTTTGAGAACTCTCGAATTGCAGCTTTTGGAGTCCCGGGCAAGGGTGAGACATACAGAGATGTGATAAGAAGGGAGCCCAGCAGATGTATGCAAAACTAACCATTTGTTAATTGCATGGGAGAAAAGTGGTTTTGCCTGATGTGTTGTGCTTAATACCTTTCCTCAAATTTGTGAAGGGGATGCAAATGTAAGGCCCCAATCATGTGGCAATCTTTTGTTTAGTCTTGCTTTTGAAGGACTTTAAAAGTACTTTTCTTAACCCTATCAAAACCATGAAGGGGCAGATTTAAACTTTGAAGAAAATAATTGCTGATTAGGAATTCATGAAAATCAGAAGTAGGACATTTGTAAGAAGTAGAACCGTGAAGAGGTTAAGTGACTTACCAAAGGAAATGTCTCTTTGGGTAATGCTGTTTTCTGTTTATTTCCAGGAGAAAACTTCAGTCCTATTTTATCCAGGCCTTAGTCCATTTCTTTCTTTTGCTCGTGCGTATGCTGTATTGTTCTTCTTTGTTTCCTTGTTACTTCATAATGAACTTTTGAATTGATTTAAACTTGGAATGATCAAAACGAAGCTAAGGAGCTGTTCTGCCTGCTGTGTAGTCCTTCAAAGGGACAAGTGGATGAAGAGCCAGGCAAAAGGATTTCTTTGCTTAATTTTACTCTCAGCCGAGATACTGAGCAAATGACTCAGTTTTTCTTTGCTTTAGTTTCCCCCATTTGTAAAACAATTTTAATAATACCTGGGACTGATGCCTGTGAAATCATTTCATCCTCTCTGAAGAAACGAGCTATCAAAATATGATATGTGATTAGGCAACACATAGCTTTTGATTTGTACGAGAGTGCCAGGTTTAAGCAATCATTTTTTGGCCAGTGTTCTGAAGGAAATAACTCAATTTTCACAATCCCTCGAGCTTACCAGCCCGTGATGACCACAATAGCCACATGCCTGAATAAAATACAAATTCTTCTCCGGCATGCTAGTTCTCAGTGTTCCAGGCAACTAAGTACATAGATGGTTGCTGGGCTTTGCATTTTTCGAAGGGGAGTTTTGTCTCATCAGATACGCATTCCACGAAGTTACCTTAAGATTTGTTTCACCATTACAGTGACATTCTCAGCTGCGTGCGAATCAAACAGATGAAAGTAGAGCCCATCAGAAGTTGTTCCTGGTTGACTATCACCTTTCAAAGTACATGTATATGTGAAAGAGTCCTCATCTCTCCCCAGCTATTGTTAGAAATGATTAATGATGTATTATGAGATGCTTGTCATGCCAAAGAGTTCCAAATTCTATGCAACTGCACATATAAACAGGAATTACTTCACCCGCCATTGAAACGCAACCACCTCTTGGCTGAGATGAGGCAGCTGTTCAACAATGCATAGCAACATTCCAAAACAGCCGAGGCCTGGATGTGAGCGGTGGACTTACATCCAACTCAAGTCACCTGAGACTCTTCCTGGGCCGAGTTGTGCTGTTAGGGAGCTTTTGTAACCACGGGAGGTCAGGAGATTAGTTTATGTCTCCCTAGGAAAGCCAGCTCCCTCTGTTCAGCACTGGCTCAAGGGCCCCTGCTAAATCATTCAGGTCCCAGACCACCGGCCAGTCCTCTGAAGGAAGGCCTGTTTTCCACCCTGGCTGCTGGAGGAGGCTGGGCCATGGTGCCTGGACCTTGTGATAGCATTTGGGTGTGAGATTTGCCCTTGGTAGTAGAATGCCAAAATGCACCCAGTCTACAAAGCAGGTTCTCCACCTCTAGAAACATCACCCACAAAGTCATCAACTTTAGGTCTGTTCTATGCTTCACGTCGACCTATTCCTGTGGCCCACATGATCTCAAATAAGTCCCTGCAAAATATCTCTTTTTCAGACCAAAATTTGATAGCATAAGTGGCTTCTCCTCTGGGCCAAAGAATTCATTTTACAAGTAGATTCCTCTTGTCTTGCTCTTCCATGCCGGGGGGCTTGGTGGTTCCTGGCTTCTATCGTCCTCAGCCTGGCCGACGAGGCTTTGCATTCTTGAATACACATAGAACTGTGGGCTTTGCATACCCCAAACATTCTTATATGGACAAAAAGGGATTGGAGGGCAGAATCTGAGTAAACCAGGAGGGAAAGAGCAGCAGCGGGATGATGTCTATCAAACATTCGTCTAGCCAGGGTCTTGGCTCAAGGCATCAGCAAGTGAAGCCACCACCTTTCCTGCCTGCACTTCCTCCTTGAGCCCAGCAGTTGTGTTTTCTCAAATGCAGGAGACAAGACTGGTGCCCCTGTTTATCGAGTGACATCTCTAATTCTCCATTGAAGTCTCCATGTTTCCCAGTTAGGTCCAAGTTAAATACTGACTTTACTAATTTTGAATTTTTCCCCCATGACAAATTGTACTTTTAGAACATTCTTTTTTTTTCTTGATTACTGTAACTTTATTTTTTTAAACTTTTAAAAAAAATTCTAGTGGTGAATTTGGAGGACATTCTGATGAAATGTTTTGAGTGATCATTAAGGCACTACTTCTACCACACAAGGTTTCACGGGGGTGGCATCTGGGGGAGCAGGATGCATGTTTGCAGTCACTTTCTCTGGGGTGTAGCACAAGCCTCATCCTCAGGAAAACTGTCACTAACCAGGTACTTGGAGAAACTACAAGGACTAGATGTTGTGAAATCATGCATATTTAGGAGGTTATCTGCTCTTTCCTCCTGTCATGTCTCACCATTCTGAGTCCTGCTGACTTGTGTTTCCCTCAGTCCTGCTTTGGATCCATGGAATTCCTCACCTGGGCTATCACTAGAGGCTACAAATGATTCACTTTTCAATTTCCTTCTTATCTAGCCCATATGTCACTCCATTCTTACAGCATGTCAAAACAAAATTTCAACTAATTGAGTTTTAAGGTCTAACTGGCTTTTACTAGTAATTTATGAATTGGGCAGCATTCTACCTAAAAATTTAGAGAAGTGCTCCATTCAGTATGGTAGGACTGATGGTTTTTATTACCTAGTTTAAGTAGGAAAAAGGAAATGGTATAATACAAAAAGAATATTTGATAATCTCAGTGTGGTAGAGTGCAGTGTGGACTTCATTTGCTTTGGCATCCACTGCTGAGGCTGTCTGGGTTAATCATGGAGGCATGGCTTTGGGGTCTACAACAGCTCCTTCATCCCTTCTGATCTGGAACTATTCCCCTGCTCTGCTTCTGGCTGCCATGAACTAAGTAGCTTTACTCTATCATGCCTTTCCACCATGATATCTCTGTCTTGGAGCCTCATGGCTATGGACTGAATCCCCCAAAACCATGAGCAAAATTAAACATCCCTCTTTAAGTTGTGAGTGCTGGGTATTGTGTCTCATGATGAGAATGCTGACTAATGAAGAAAACTAATGCTGGTAGTGGGGCTGTTTCTGTGATTGTCCCTAACCATGTGGTTTAGAAGCCTTTGCAACTGATTTGTGGGAGGACTTTGAAAAGTTCTGGAGATGCAGGATAGAGAAGATCTAGAATGCTGTAAGGACAGCTTGATGAGTAAGTCTGGTTGGAGCTTAGAAGACCACAATACTGATAAGAAGGCAGATAGTAAAGGCCAGTCTCAGAAGTTTCAGGTAGGAAGAAGGGCTCCACTAGCAATTGCACCAGAGGTCCTGTGTGTTATGCTCTGGCAGAAAATAGATCTCCATTTTGCCCATGTACCAAGATTTTGCAGGAAGCTGAGATTAAGGGTGCTGGAGTGATTGATCTGGTGGACAAAATTTCAAGACAGCCAAATGTTGAGACTGTGGTATGGATACTGCTGACTGCTTTTAGCCAGTTTATAGCAAGAATTAGTAGCACAAAGCAGAGCAGAACAAATTGAGAAAGTTAAATTTTGGCCCAAAAGCTACCTCATGTAAAGTTGGAGCCAAAGGAAGTATGGTTGCTGAAGAGATTAATGCCATTAAAAAGAAACCAAGTACTTTGTACAGGTATAAGAAAGATGCCTTGAGGGTACTTCAGAAATCAGCAGACTCCATGCATTCAGGCTCAAGCATACAGAAGCATAATCTTTCACTTGAGCAAAGAATCCCTGCTCAAGAAAGAACTCCTAGAGACTTGTTTACTTGGGATTCATTTCACCATGCTTAGCCATCACAACATTCAGAGGGCACTGTAGCTACGGTCCAAGGGGGCCTGTCTACTGTTCCTGTTGACAGAAGACGTTGGCATCATCTATATGATGCTGGTTTTTATCAGAAGGGAGAATGCGAGAGTTATAGGATCAGGGAATTTTTTGCCCAGATTTGAAAGGGAGCCCTGAAAGTCCAAGTAAGGGACTCCTGAGAAAGCAGTACACTAAGCTGTCGGAATGAAGCCAAAGGAGTGGTGGAGACTCTGGGAATTTGGAGATGTCAGGAATGTGGATTCTCTCTTGAGGAAAGCTGTGAACTTTCAGGGAAGCCAGTCTAAGGGTGAGGCCACGTGGGCTGCAACCAGCCAGGTCATAGGAGTGAGACTCCTTTGGAACTTACATTTTAACACTATGTGCCCCAGATGGTGGATATGGAGTTACAGGACTTAATGTTTGCCCTGCTGTGTTTCTATCTTTAGTCTGATTGTTTTCTATCCCCTACTCCTCCCTTTTGGAATGGGGATGTTTATCCATGGCATTGTACTTGGGACTATGTAAATTGATTTTGTTCTTTACAGGGGCTCACAGCTGAAAGTTTGCATTCAGTCTCAGAAGAGACTCGGACTTGGACTTTTGAAAATTCAGAACTGTTGAGCGTCTGGGAGGGACTGTTGCATTTCCAGGTATATGTGGGTTATATTATGGTAGCAGGTATGAGGGTTGTATTATGAATTTGTTATTGCCTTTATCTGGAGATTTGGCCTTCATTTCTTTCTTTCATAGGCACCTGCTTGTCTTTCCATTTTATACCATGAATTGAAGAAATGGAAGCCCACCAACAACTGCTTCCACCTGAATTTAGACTTTCCAGGCTCTAGAGCTTTATGTCCAAATTAACTTCTTTCCTTTATAAATTACCCAGATTCAGGTATTCTATTATAGTAACATAAAACAGACTGAAGCATGACTCCACTTACAGAATGGCCCTCACTGCCCACCTGGTGGATACTGGGATGTTTTGTTTGAGAAGCATTATGATTGGGGAGTACCACCCTTTTGAACTTTCATCTCTACCTCCCAATCCCTTACCCCATACTCTATGCCAAAGGCTTCAGGGCTCCCCCTATCTCTATCTATAATGTAACCTTGGCCCTGGTGGTTATTTTGACCATGGCCTTGTGAGAGACTCTGAGCCAGATCCACCCCATCAAGGCACTCCTGGATTCCTGGCCCACAGAAACAGAGAGATGACGAGTGTCAGTTGACTTTCCCTGATTTGGTATTATTATAAATCAACACAAGATACAAGCAACCTGCCATAGTGGTGTCTAGAGTAGGGAAAGTCAGAGCGTGGCAGCTGGGATAGAATCGCCTTCTCCACAGCATGATTCAGCAGCATTGTTCCAACTCATTTCTAAAGCATAGTGTTTCTATGTGAATTCAAAGGAATGCGTGTTTAGAGGGGGTCGTTTGCTGTATGCATTTACCTATGGATGGTGTAGGAATGAAGAGAGACAAAACATGTGTTGAGGTTTATAGCTAAAATGTCCCCCCAAAGTCTCATGTGTTTGGAAGGTGATTGGATGATGGGGAGACTATACTCATAAGTAGACTCATCCACTGATGAATTCAGTAGCTGAATATGCTGTTGGGAGGTAAGGCCTTGTTTTAAGTAGATCACTGGGAGCATGAGCTGGAAGGGTGTATTCTTGTCCCCAGATCCCTCTCTCTCTCTTTGCTCCCTGGCTTCCATGCAGTGAACAGCTTTCTTCCAGCATGCTGTTCTGACATGCTGTTTCTGCCATGGAGCCAATCAACCATGGAATGAACCCACCGAAACTGTGTGTCAAATTAAACATCTTAAAATGCCATGTTTGGATATTTTGTCCAGTAATGGGAAAGTGACTAAGACAGAAAATTGGTACCAGGAATGGAGTTGATGCAGTGATTTTAGCTGCACATGTAGATCAGAGGACTTTGAAACTGGTTTACAGAAGGAGTTTGGAAATGTGTGGGCTAGAGAAGCCCTAGAATGTTGTGAGCACTGCTTGATGTGTGGTACTGGTCAGAGTGCAGAAGACCAGAATGCTGTCAGGAACGCAGATAGCAAAAGCCAGGCTCGTGAAGCTTCAGTGGGACACAAGGACTCCATTGGCAGTGGGACTAGAGGCCAGGTATGGAATACTTGGGCAGAAAATATGTATACATTTTGCCCATGTTCTAAGACTTTGCAGTGGATTGAGATGAAGGGTAGATGTCTAATGAATGTTGCAGAAGAAATTTCAAAGAAGTTTAACATTCAGGCTGCGACACAGACACTGCTGTCTGGATTTAAGCAGATCTACAGTGAAAATCAGGAGTAAATGGTAGAGTTGAATGGTTTGAAAACTTTGCAGTTTCACCAGAAAGGAAGGCTTGCAAAGTTGGGGAAGAGGAGAACATTGTTACTGAAAAGATTAACATTAGCAAGAAACCAAGTACTTTGTACAAGCACAAGAAGAAATATGCCTTGAGAGCACCTCAGATACCAGCAAGACCCCAACCTAGTATAGCTCAAGGATGCAAAACTGTAAATCTTTCATTTGAGAAGAAAGTCCTTGTCATTTGAGAAGAGAGTTCCTGAATTGGTTTCCTGGAGCTGATTTCACCATGCTTAGCCATCCAGACACTCAGAGGTCTCTGCCACCATGATTTAAGGGGTCCTGGCTAATACTTGAGCTGGTGGCAGACCTTGGCATTATACATTAGGTTCTGGTTTTATAGGCATGCTGAATGTAGGAATTATGGAGTCATAGAGATTTACACCCGGATTTCAGAAGAAGGCCTGGGAGGCCAGTCAGTGTGCCCCTGGAAGGGCAGTGTGTGAAGTTGTGGGAGTGAAGCCAAAAGTGCAGTGGAGACCACAGGATGTTGGAGATGGCAAGAACATGGGACATTTGCGAGGAAAGTCATAGACTGTGACTGGAGCCACTCCAAGAGAGGCCATGAGGCCTGCAACTGGCAATGTCCTAGGGGCAGGGCTGCCGAAGCCCTTTGGAATTCACATCTCATCACAAGTTTCCCCAGGTGCTGGACATGGAACTACAAGATTTAATGTTTGACCTGCTAGGTTTCAGTTTTTCTCTGGACTGGTTCCTTTCTACCCCTCTCTTCTTCCTGTTTGGAATGGGAGTGTTCACCCTGTGGGAAGTATTTGACTTTGTTTTTGATTTTCATAGGAGCTCACAGCTAAGAGTTTGCACAAGTCTTGGAGAAGGCTTTGGATTTGAACTTTTCAGCAATACTGGAACTATTAAGACTTTGGTGACTCTTAATGACTGACTAAATGCATGATTCAGAATGAGATGAGCATGAGTCCTGAGGGGGAAAGGGACAGAATGTAATTGTTTAAATCTAAAATGCCCTCCCAAAGCCTCTGTGTTTAGCAGGTGATTGGATCACAAGATCATTATACTCATCAATGGATTCATCCACTGGTGAGTTCAGTTAGCTACATGTGCTATTAGGAGGTGTGGCCTGGGTGGAGGTAGGTAGGTCCCTAGAGACATGACTTGGAAGACTGTATTCTTTTTTGGGGGGTGGCTGCTGGGACTTGAACTCAGGGCCTTGCAGTTACCAGGCAAGCACTCTACCACTTCAAACCCTCAGCCCTGGAAGACTATTCTTGTTCCCCCAGCTCCTTCGTTTTCTTTCTGCTTCCTGAATGCAATGTGGTGAACAACTTTCCTCTACTACGGTGTCCTACCACTATGTTCAGTAGGAGCCAGCTGACCATGGACTGAATCCATGAAAATTATGAGCCAAAATAAACTTACCTCATTTAAGTTACAGGTATTAGGTATTTTGTGCCAGATATGTGAAAATGATTGAGACAACATACAAATAATGTAAAGCAAGCAGTTGAGAGGGCAGAAGGCAGTGACTTCCTCTCATGTCAGTAGCAGAAGGAAATCTGTCTAAGCTGGCTTTTCCCGCCTGTTGGGAAGAGACAGCATAGCATAAGGAGATATAATATAGTCATGTGCTGCATTATACTATCACCCAGTATAGTTGTCTTAGTTTGTACTTTTTGCGATCTCTACACAGAGATGAAAACGACTTAATACATTTTGCAGTCAATGTCCCTGTCATTAAGTGATTTATGTCCATATATTGAAAGTCTCCATGAACAATAAAGGGTGTTTATGTTCATGAGGTCTGTGTGATAGGACTAGACCAAGACGTCATGTTTTTACGCTGGCCTGACAAAAGCTGTGGTATAGATACCACACGGGTCACCTTGTTATTACTTCCTCCAGTGCATTTGTCCATCAAGTCCTTTCTACAGGGAATGACTGAAGAAGGCAACAAAGTCTGACAGTGTGTAGACTTTGGTGACCTTCACGCCTGCAGCCTTGTGCTGAAACGTGGTCTTGGATGCTTGTGACATAGACAAAGGCACCTTTTTGTGGCCTCTCTCCTCTTTCTTGGCTCTCTTCCTCCTGCTGCCATGACCTGTGCCCCAAATTAGTTCCACCGACAACTGCTGGGCACTTGCTATACACTCTCAGTGGTCACAGCGTTCTGTTGTTAGAAACCTCGCACACAATCTCTACACCTTCCCTTCCACCTTCCTTGGTGTCAGGGTAATGTGTTTTCTCACTGAGTGGTATTGCTATTGTAAGGAATTTTCTCACCATGAAAAGCAAAGATTCTCTATGGTACATAAAGAAACCTGGATCTTATTCTGGACACGATTAAGACTTTCCCAATTAGCAAATAGGAAGGTCTCTCTGGTACTAGTTGAGTTAGAATCAGAGGGGATGACACTGGTTTTTGGGATTATCCTCAGAAAGTAATTCTAGGGGAAGGATGCTGGGGTTTGATTGAAAACACTGGCCAGAAAATACAGTGTCCAGTAGTCACCTACTCTCCCTTCCTGGATGAAGTTTAAATTGATGTGATTAGGACACCCACCATGACTGACTGGGAGATTCTTTGCGGAATGCTTGCCCTGTTGTAGGCACTGGGCTACGAGTGGGGTGTGCAAGATGAGTATGTCCTGGTTGTGCCCTGGGGGACCTCACGGGGGAATTGATGTGAGACTTGCATGCACACACTGGTAAAGCCAGCTCATCTGCACGGTAATTACGCATTTCACGCAGGCTTAATGAGATAGTAGACACATGAGGTAAATGCGGCATAATTGCTTAAAATTGAGGCAAGACGTTTTCTTATATGCTATAGGTATTAAAATTTAGTGACCCAGACAAACACCTTTTAAAATGTTTTTCTGAGTCATTTATAATACTCTAAACTTAGACTGAAAGCAAAAAAGTCACCCTATTATTCACAGGATCTTTGATTCGAGTAACCCACCTTGACTGTCTCTTTCAGAAAGTTTTACTTGCACACTTACATAATGTAAGCATTTATTTAGTATTATTCATATTGAGAATATACTCGTTCGTCAGCAAAACAAATCAAAACAAAATCCACCAAAATGTTATTTTATTCTCTGGGCTTCATCTGTTTTACAGAAAAATGAATTTGTTTTCTTTCTTAGAAACCCTTGATCTGCTTCAGTGAATTTTGCAGGATTTCCCTCTCTCCCTCTATAGTCACTGTGCACAATTCAGCCATGTGGTGTGTGCCCAGGCGTCTTTGTGTTGTGGACTGGTGGTGAAGCAGCTGGCTTGCACCTGGCTCAGATGAGAGTGCATTTGCTGACTTGGAGACTCTGTGTGTGCTTCCCTGTCACCTGGGTGCTCCTGCCCCAACATTCCTGGCTTGGCCCGTTGCTCTGAAGAGCCAGGAACCGCAAGGGTAGGGCCAGGCTGGGTCTCGGCCTCTCCTCTGCAGCTTCCACAGAGCCTGCTTCACGGAGGATGCTCGATAATGTACTGACTGACTGAATAAATAAAACGAAAGTTTCCCATCTTGGCACCTCTCCCACAGGAGGGGTGTCTTGGGGTGGAGAATGAGGTGCAAGTGAAAGTAGTTGTTTGTCTAATGACTAAGCATTGCTAGGCATGATGATGTCAACAATCCCTGTTAAAGTACAGACAGTGGGGAAACCAAGAGAACTAAATGTCCTCACTTACCTAGTGGATGATGTCAAACATCGTCCAGTCTTTGGTCCCTTCCTGACTGTGGATATAGCTCACCTTTGCACTAGCAAGCACTACTTAGGTTTCCTAAACTCCAAGATTAGCTTCCATTCATTTTCTGTAAGTGTCTGACCTACCTAAGTTCCCTAAACATATCTCTTCTTTCCAGCCTGTCCGTTTTCCATTGCTTCATCTCATCCCCAAAATCAAGTCTGTCCCCGCCCTTCTTAATTCTGGGACTCATCCCACCTTCTCATTGGCTGTGGTCCTTATCCAAGCAAATTTGTCCAAAGTGGCTGGTACGAATCACTGCACGCATAAGCGCTGTAGAAAAACCTGCTCTGTGTCACAGCCCGGCAGCAAATTCCCTCAGAGAAGTGGTTCAGTCAACAGGCATTCACATAAAGCAATGGGCAGGTCCAATAAAAAAATTCATTCTTATTCCTCTCAACTAAGGATCATTTCTGTCTTAAATTAGTCATGTCTGGAGATGACTGACCATGCTAACATCATTCCTCAGGCAAATAAAATGCACTTTATGGGTTTTTTCATCTTTTAAAAGCAATTTAAAAATTTTTTTTTGATTTTTTTTAGGATTTAGAAATATTTTCTTTTTTGGTGTTTCTATTTTGATGGGTTTGGTAAATATCTTCACTCATTTCAACCTTGTGGTGCTTTCTGATTCTGATGACATGACAAATTGACTCCAGTGACTGCTCCCTCTGTTGAGATTTTAATCTAAATGTCAGTTTTTAGTTTTTCTTTCTTTTGAGCATAAGACCCAAACACTCAATTGAAAGGAGTTACTGGAAGGATCCCTTTAAACATTGTCCCTTCTTGTGCTTTCGGGGATTCAGATTCCTTACATAATTGTTACATTGTTTTGGTTGTTGGTTGTGTTACTCAGCATTCTGTCACTGTGGCAAAAAACCTGAGAAAAGCAACTCAAAGGAGGAAAGGTTCATTTTGGCTCACCGTTTCAGAAGTTACAGTCCACAGTGAGGCGTCAGTTACATTTCGAGTAACTCAGTCCCTTGTCTCTAGGCCCATGGTGAGGTGGAAACATCATGGCGGAAGAATGTGACAGAGGGAAGCTCTTTACTCGGGGCAGCCAGGAAGTAAAAAGAGAGGGCCAGAGTCGTGCCCCTGTGACCCGTGCCCTTCAGCTAGCACCACATCCTGTTTCCTTCACCTCTTAGTAATGCCACTGAATTATGAATCCATCTGTCATTAATGAAATTAGAACCCTTACAATCCGATCACCTTCCAGAAGCCCCACCTCCAAACACATGAGCTTTTGGGGGTCCATTTTGGATCGAACCGTAACAGAGATCCTAAGTGCTCTTCACACTCAGGACACACGCCTTGCAGCGTGCGCTGGGGTGGAGGAGGTGCTCTCTCTTCTGTGGATGGTGGGCGGTTACTTGGAGGTGAAGAAGACAGGGAAGTCAAGAAATCGCAGGTGATAATGCTTTCTCTTAAGTCAGAGAAAGGATCAAGTGAGGCCATTTTAACAAAGTGAGACATTCTAGAACCAGTATCGAAAAGCCATCAGGAATCCCAAAGAAACCAGGAGATAAGGTCTCAAAAAACAAGAGATGATCCCCTTAGCAGTACACCCCTGACCTTTGTGTTTTCCCCCATCGGTAAAATGAAGGGCAGAACAAATGACTTGCTTCAGCATGACATCACAGGAGGAAACTTCCCTGTTCTTCTGCCTCTGAGGTCACCAATACCTGCAGTGAAAGTCCCTAGCGGGTGGCCATTTCGAGTAACTGTTTGTCTTTCTAACAACACCGCCCATAAATCAGCCAGTGGGGTGTCCTCAGACATTGAAATTGAGTGTGAATTTTCCCATCTTTGGGAATCTATCAGAATCAGCCAGGAGGATCAGACAGCAAGGTAAGAAAGCAGACACAAGGGGGATGAACAGAGAGCCAGAATTGGCCCCCTCAGCTCCTCTGGCCCCAGCTCCTAGTCCTTCACGAATGTGCTCGCCACTAAAGAGGGTTTGTTTTCACTTCCTGTTACTCCAATAGGTCACTGGGGTGTGATTGTTTGACCTCTCATCACCCGAACCACCAAGGCATCAAGACAAGAGGAACTTCTGGAGCTTTAGAAGAAGAAGGCTGTCAAGTTTGATTTGCTTGTTTTTTAGGGAAAGAGTAGTTGGATTTGCACAAGATAGTAAGCCAGTGAGTGTAAAAGTAAAGTTTAATTCAAACAACTAGGGCTGTGCTTTCCCGTAGGTGAGAGAGGCTGTTGTTTAAGATGCTTGAAAGTGATTTCTTTTCACAGGTGAGTGAACTGATTTGGCGCTAATTCTTTCAGCGTTATGGAGTTAACCTAAAATTGCCCCTTATTCATGTGAATATAATTGCCAGTGGTTGCACCCAGGAAAATGATCCGCCCTTACCAAACTATCCATTCCCTGTGATATATTTTCTTTTTCTTGGAGTTGATACACTGGTGAAACCTATATTTTATGTGAAAAATGTGTGAAGAAGAGCTATTAGGATTAATTTCTCATTATTTCTGGTTCCACCCCACAGAAAAAAGTACATTTTGGATCTGTGTTAAACATTTTCCCTGAGGTTTCTGAGCTAAGGCATTTCCTTGCTTGGAGAGGGTTAAAGTACAAGCATCCTGGACTCAGATCTGTTCCTCTCTGTATTAACCATGTCGATAGGCTAGCTTTTCCAATCCTCAACTCCTAATAGTTATGAAGTGGCAAGAATAACATCTACTGTGCAGGGTCCTTACCGGGTTTGAAGACAGTACCTGTTATATTGTGGGCATTCAGTCTGTGAAGTTATTGTTTTAACCCTTGTAATACTAAACACAATTGCGTTGACTTGGTTTCCATAGTATTAATGCTGCTGGTGGTCTAGACATCTTTTTCTTTGTCCTTTATAGTACATGGGACTACTTTTATCTAAGAACAAAAGGGAGACACTGGGCCTTCCTGCTTTTGAAGTGTAAACTGAGAATCTTGTGATATTTTTAAAAACATACTTGGGACATTTTGTAAGTGGAATACTTAAAGATTCCTTGAGATTTAGATCATGGAAATTCAGTGATTTGGTGCTTGACAACAAGACAGCAAGCTGTAATATCCTTATTCCAGTGGATTTAAAAGCTATTTCTTCTCTGATAGAGGTGAATCATGTGCAACTCTAATTATTATTTTCCCTGGAAATTTTGCATCATTCCTACAAAAGAGAAATTGGGGTCTATTCCTCTGTGTTTGGTAAACATTTAAGGTCACCATAAAATGTTAACAATGACAGCATCTCACCGTGCTTGTTTTGGGGCCTGGCACCTTCTTTTTGGTGGCTCGTACTGGCCGTCTCTGTATCTGTGATATCAGACTTCTTGTCTTGCAGGGCAAACTTTCTAGACTGAGGCACAATAGTGAGCCTCATACAAACTGATCACATTTTAAAAATCAGAAAGCCACCTCTTCTGTTCCAGTTTCCAGGATGTAGTAATATGGCTCAGCACAAGAGTCCTAAGTCTGGCTTAAGCAAATAAATTAATGCATTTGTGAGAACTGGCTCATCTCCCCTGGCAGGAAAGAGGAGAGGTGTGTGGGACAGAGACATTCGGCCTCTGTTGAGTATGCAAAATGGACAAGGTCTGAGTGGGAGTAGTACTAAATGGGATAGAAACAGATGCCTGCCAGGCTTGGGGGGCCCCAGCATGGTACAGATGGGGTGGGAGCAAGGACTGTCCGCAAGCTAATCCTGCAAGGGGGCAGGCGGATCCTGTGCAGTTAGAAGGGGAGCGACTCACTGAGAAGACAGCAGGGCAGTTTACCCTCGAAACAGAGTGCACTTGGGCTCTTTGGTGACCAAGGTAGGCGGCTGCAGAGGAGGTGGGATCCGAAGTGAAATCTCCCCTCCCAAGGCCTGTACTGCTCAGCTCAGGGGGATGGGGGAGGTTTGGGAGGAGGCGTTTGAAGAACGGGGGTTCCCTGATGATCTGTTTTGCCTTTACCGCACAGCAGGGGTCACGGTGTCCCTGTTGTGAAGCAGCATTCTGGAGGGGTCTTTCAGCTTTCACAGAGCTTCAAGAAGTAGGGGATTCGAACACACAGACCCTCTCTCGATGGCTCTTCAAGGGCCTACAATCCTGGGAACAAAGGTTCGCGGACCCTGCACGCTCAGGATAAAGGCTTCGGATGTCATGCTGTTGAAGCTCACCCTGGCTGGGCTGTGCGGCCCCCTCATTGTCACTAGGGACAGATGTGAAAGAGTCGAAAGTCAGACCATGCACAAACAGGTCCCTCGTGACAAACAGGCCCCTCGCTCCCTCCCTGCCCTGCCCATCTCCCTGCGCTGACCTCTGCTCTTGCGGTGGGGCTGACTTGGTGCAGTCACCAGTGAAGGCAAAGAAGTCCTGGTGTCCCTGCCATGTCGTGAACGGAAGCCTTGTGATATGTTTCTAGGACTTGATTAAAGGATTTATTTTCCTTGTGAAGGAACAAGAAAAAATGGTTCAATTTTCTAATCTGTCCTCCTGAGTTGATATTTGCAAAGAGTCCTCATCAAGACCTGGGTCTGGAATTCAGGTTTGAGAGGCACTTGGGGAAGTACCCTGGGACCCAGAACTATACACAGAGCTACACAAGCTCATCTTTTATCGCATCTACATTTTAGCTTCTCGGAACTATCCTTTTTTGTTGTTTTTGTTTTTTTGAGAGAGGATCTGGCTTTGTAGTTCAGGCTGGCCTCAGCCTCTCTATGTAGTTCATGCTGGCCTTGAATCCGTAATCCTCCTGCTTCAGTCTCCCAAGTGTTGGAAATACAGGTGAGTTCTTAGAAGTATCTTGATGGATTTATTTTTTTTTTCCTGCGGTAATGGAGCAATAACATTTACTGGTGTCAACCATAATAAAATGATTAATATTTCTGATCATTTCTTACTAATATTTCAAGCTTTCCCTTCTGTCTGGACCACAAAAACCCGACTTACAAACCTAGAATGTTCTGGAAGGAATAAATGTACTTTGCCTGGAGGAGGTCCCGCCAATTCTTGCCCATTTTCACCCCGGTCCTCTGAAATCCTGTGGGTCATTTGACAGTGGCCCTGGATTCCCCTTTTCTTTATCCATGTCATCAAAGTGACAAACGGACGCCCTCCCAGGATGCATGTGCACGTGTGTGATTGTGCTTGCCTGTCCCATAAGGGTATTTTAAACTCTGGAGAAACTCTTCTCTCAGACAGCTGCAATCACATCAGATGCTCTGTTTTGATTTTCTTCTTGGTGCTGCTCCCGCTGTTATTTTTCTTCCAAACATTGAGGTTAAAAGAGATAAACCTTGAGGAGTGTATTTTGCAAAAACGTCTGGCTTCATTGCCAGAAAAGAATCCACAGGTTAAAAAATGGGTGGGGACCCCTTCAGATGGAATGCATGCGAGCCTGACTTCATCCCATCATTTCTCCCACAGAAAAAGCGGCTGTCCAGCATTTCCCTCACCAGAGAAGAGAGGAGATGGATGCAGGCGTGGCTAAGCCTTTAGGCAAACAACGGCATAGGAAAAATGTTCATTTTTCATAGTGGGCTAAAGTACTGAAACTAGATGCAATACACTTAATTTTTACTGTCATAAAAATTGGCTTTTCTTTTGATATCCTCATTACCAGTTAAGTAGCTTTTCAAATTTCCAAGTCCTCCTGAGACCTGAAAACGAATGGTCTGAACTGTTTGCCTTTGCTAGGATATCTAGGGCCAGCTTAGACGCCCTTTCCCAGAACATCCCCCCGTTAGAGAGAAGGACAGGCAGAGAGGTCCTGATGGTAGAAGGAGGGTGTGAAGAGCCAAAGAAGAGTTATGAAAAAGAGCTGAGGCCGGTTCCCAGGAACAGGGCTGGCACCCAAGACTTGCCAGGAGTCCATGGCTTCGCTAGGCATGTAGGGCCCAGCTGGGACAAGGGACAGTATCCTGGAGGGAAGCAGACATGACCAGCACACAACTGACGACCAACACAAGGTCAGAAGACACCCAGCCCCCCGGCAGGAGGACAGGTCCCTTATCTTTAGGGATGCTATCTTGGGGCCAGAAGTAGGAGGAGGCAGCTGAGAGAGACAAGGGCTGAAAGAGCCTGTTGCAACAATACGATTGATATATCCCCGACAGACAGACAGACAGATACACACACACACACACACACACACACACGTCTGAGGTTAAATACACAGTGAGTACAATGTTGCAACTCCATCCTGCCTGTTAGCCCCAGTCAGTGGGATATGGGCCAGCATTGCACCTGGGAGCAGACTCTCAGAAAGCTTACTGCCGGACAGTCTCCTCTGCCATCTGTTCAGGAGTGACCTGTAACCCTGTGACCTGCTTAAAGCATTGTCCCCTAAGTGAATCAGCATCTCAGGCCTGTGGGAATGAGCCAGAGGTCTAACTCGGGGACCTTCTGTGTAGTCAGCATCTCTCTCGGTACGCAGGAACGCGTTCCCGCAGACCTTCGGGGCTGTTACGAAGGCCTTATTTAGCTCCTTCTTCTCTTTTTCTCTTTCATGGTCCCCACCAGTGCTTGTCTGACTCAGTATGGAATACCCCAGCTCTTCCAGTGGTGGAATTCTCTTTTGGAGAATCTGAGATGAGAAAAATGAGTCAGCGACACACACAGATGTGCAATGCGGAGTTACAGCACTCATCTCCTGCCAGCCCCAGGCCTGCTCAGGCCGTGCTGCGCTCCCCTGATGCACAGGCCAAGTCCAGCCACACTGAGCTCTGGGCTCCGCTAAGCAGAAAACCCCATATAATGAAGTCCATCCTGCTGACATGCATCCCAGATGAGGGGCAGATCTGCAGCGAAGCTGGGAGCCGTCAGCCGGGAAGCCAGGCCCGAGGCACAGCCCTCTGCTCGGTCCCACTTCTCACAGTCCCTGGAGAATGCCCCATGACCCGGAGTATGGAGGAAATGTCACCATACATGCTGGCAGGCTCTCTTAACAGACATGCCACAGAACGTCCTTCAAGCTGTTGTACCATGGCATTAATTTTCACAGGTAACTTATGGGATCAAAGTTTTAATTTTTTTCTTTTTTCTTAAAGTCGTAATATTTCCACACTCTAGCACCTGGGAGAGCTGGTGAGCCCAGTGGGGCATCCACTAGCCAGGCCTGGAGGACAGCAGATGGCAATTCTGAGGTGAAGTAGAAACAGATGGGGCCGTGCAGGCGAAACCCGAACTTGAGTATTTCAAAGCCCACGTCGCTGAACGTAAAATCCCATTAAGTGTGTTCTAATCAGGAGTTAAACTGACACACTGCCCAGTGATCTCCGTCTTCATGGATTTCCAATGCCCTTAGCCGTCACAGCTCTGTGGCAGAGGTTAAGAAAACATTTCCTTTCAGACTGCCTGCTTATTCGCAAACAGCAGATTTCAAAGCTGTGTTTTCTCCTACCTGCAGCTCCGCGAAGGTGGCGCTGCTGTAAACAGGGAACAAGGATGGTGCTTCTTTCTTTTTTAGCCAGTTGTCTCTTCCCTGTAATTTCGCCCTTCTCCATTTAGACAGCTGTGCACCCACAGAAAGCCAGGGAGGCCGGGCAAGGGGATCCACACTCTGCCCAGAAGGAAACCTTCTGGTGTTTCGAAAGAATGTCACTTCATCCCACAAGCGTCCCCTCCCATGGAAGAAGCCAAACTGTGTAACTCAGCCATTGCTGGGGCAGGACGGGCTGGAAGGCAGCGTGGTGTTCGCTGGCGATGGGCGACTCTGCCACCTGCTATTTCTCAGAGAGCACAGAACTGTAAGTTGTGGGAGACAAACAGCTTCTAAATTTGTCTGTGTCTCCGTGAGAAACCTGAGCAGCCCAGAGGCGGCTTGCTCTTCAGGGAAGGGGCCTTTGGCGAGGGGGGCTGTTTCCCTTGGTGTTTGCTTTTTGCTATCAGAGTGAAGCGAGAGTGGCTGGGGGTGGGCTGGGGATTCTGATGTTTAATAGAGGACTCATCAGTGTGTCTTCAGTTGACTGTTGGGGTTGTGTTGATGTCCTGAATTGATTCAAAACATTTATCTTCCATGGTTGTTTTGACTTCAGAGAAGAGCCAGAAGTTGCGCACTGCCAGGTCCGGTGAATAATGTTGACAAGGACATGCCATAATGTTTGTGGAAATCCACCTTTCTGTTGGCTGGCACTTGAGAGCAGCATTCACTGTGTTTTTAATCATGCCTTGTGAAGACACACATGAGAGAGGATTTCCAGAACTGCTTCAGAAAGTGGCAAGAATGACGGAATAAGTGTGTTTGAAGCGTTTGAAGTGTAGGGAGTATTTTGAGAGAGATTAATGGCAGTGTGTCTTTCGCTGTAATGAATTTTTAAAACTTAAACATTTACTTGTGCTGGCTTCAGCAAGCACATATACTAAAATTTAAAGATTTACTGTATATTTTGATTGCCACTTGTATCTTCCTGAGTTTGGGGATAAATACATACCTGTGAGACTATGACCACCATGGAGGCCATAAACATATCCGTTATCTTCCAAAGATTTTCCCTGCTCCTGTTCCTATTAATATTATTTATAATAACCAAAATGTAAGATCCTATCTTGCAGCAAATTTTAACGCAATGCAGCATTTTGGGCTATAGGCATTATGCTGTCTAATCCATGCCTAGAAATTACTTAACTTTTCAAAACTCTAACTTTGTAGCCTTTAGCCAATACTCACCTAGGCGCCCACCTTATTTTGAGCATTGCTGGCATAACAATTTTAAGCATCATGTTTAGAACACAAGACATTTGGTAAAATTTGAATTTTAGGTAAAGCAATAGATTTTTTAAGTATGGCCAAAAGTTTGATGGCATATTATATACTAAAAGTTATCTATCGTTTATCTGAAACTCTGCTCTAATAGCATTTTTATTTGCTAAATATGGCAGCTCTTGTCAGGTTAGAAGAAGCAGTGGCTAACTTTGGAGCGGCTGCTATGTCTGAGGAAGATGTGTCTCTCCGTGTAGAAGATACAACAGCAGAACCTTGGAGAAACACTGAAGAATCATGCGTGAATATTGACCTGAACTTGGAACCACAGTGTTTTGTTATTTCTCAATGTTTCAGGGATTTTCTGTGCTGTTTGGCTTGAAGAAAAAACTGTAATTTTGTGATCTGCGAGAAAACTTTGGAGCCGAATAATCTAGACTCTTGCAAATGTTTTGAAGGCCATGCGTAACTGGCCTCCAGAACTTCAGATGAAATACCCAGGCTTATTGATGACACCCGATCAAGTGACAGAGCCAGGGCTAAAATTCAGGCCATTTTGATTCCAGAATACTTGCTGAACATCTCCAGGGGTAGACATGCCAGAACCCTGAGATCCAGCAGCCACATGAGACACGGGAAATGAGACCAGTTACGTGATGCCTTTTGAAAAATGGAAGACTTGTAACTTTCAGATGGATTTGATTATGTGTTTGCACTATAATTACTTTATGACTTTTAATATCTCTTTCATTCTTCTAAGTAACACAGGGAAACTCGGGAGGCACTTGTCAACGTATGAAAACCACACAAAAATGTTAACTAACAATTTTTGTTGGAAGACACTTATCACATTGAGATGGGCCATTGGAGGTTATTAGTCAAGTGATGGTGGTATGAGAATCGCTGCTACTGTCAGCCTGGTAACAATCAAAAAGAGATTCTTCGAAGAGCAATATTTATTTGACAGTAGCAGAAGGTTGCAATGGAAATAGTTTCATCTTAGTAAAGTGTGGGCATATTCAAAGGGCTTGAGGCAGGGGAAATTTCCAAAGTCAGGAAGGGAGAAACTGACATTAGCTCCCTGCAGGCAGAGTTCCTTGGTCTCAGGCCCCACAGGAGTGGCATTGTGCGTTGGTGCAGGTGCAGTTGCTGGGGAAGGGCTCTGTGCTGGGCCTTTGTCTGAACTGTTGCAGTCTTAAAGAATGCTGAGATAAACTTAGTTACAGAAACCTGTGCGTATGTGGGAGGTGTGCCCAGCACGGGTGCATGTAGAATGAGCGGTAGTCTCTGGTGGGCTTGAAGGTCCTTGAACAGTGTTTATCTTGGACAGGGGGGCAGAAGCCCTCTCCTTTCACTATTTCTTGGCTCTAATTTTGTCTGGGTCAGATGGGAATGATTTCATCTGGGTAGCAGTGACTCTCACAATACTACTAAGATTTAGCACATTAATACAAATAACAAACAGGTCTCTGAAAGAAAAGTAAGCTGATTTCTTGAAAGGCTTATTTGGGCAGCCACTGTATTCTGGCAAGCAACGGTGGTTATCTTAGTTGGGGCTGCCCTGGCGAATTAGCGTAGGCTGGGGGCTTAGACAACATTTGTTCCTCAGTGCTCTGGAGGTCACCAGACCTGATCGAGGTGTCACAGATAGTGTCTGGTGAGGGCTGGCTTGCTGGTTTGCAGGTGGCGCTTGCTCGCCATGTCCTCACCTGGCTGAGAGCAGAGTGATCCTGTTTGCTCACCAGGGCTCTGTCTTCCTTACTTACTACTGTGTCAAAGCCCCACTTCATGATACCAGCACACTGAGGATTTAGACTGCAACATATGAATTTTAAGGGAATGCAGACCATTCAATTCATAGCAGTAAAAACTTTTTTTTTTTAATGTCCAAAGGATAATGGGGTCCCCAAACACAAGAGGAAAATGTGGAAAATAGGTAAAATGGGGGCCTGCTGAAGTTTCATTCCACTAACATTTACATCCTACAAAAGATCACGCAGATGAGAGAAAAATCTAGAATAAAAACGGTTCTACTAAAATTAAGGAAAGAAGTCTGATTTAGAACAAGTAGCAACTTTACATTCAAGTTTTTAATAGTCTGTACTATGTCACAGTGTGATTCGTGTTTTCCGCACCAGAGTGACCACAGGGCAGAGGTTCCCAGTGCCTCGGTTCTCGGTCACCGGTGCAGCCTTGTGTGTCCAGAAACCCTCAGGAGAATGGGACTCGTGGGGTAGAAGCACTCGCCGAGTCCCAGTGTCCCAGTGAGTGTCCTGAGACTGTTCATGCTGGAGTCTGAGAAGACACGATAGACGGAGAATCTTGTCTCATTCACAAGAGCCAACCCAGTTCTGATGAACATGGAGGGCAGGGTGGTTCTTCAATGACTACAGAAGGACAGACTCCGTCAGTATCTTCCTGGGACACCAGTGACCAGTTTCCCCATGCAAACAGCTGATATCCATACGTGCGTTTATTCCACAGGTGTCCTTTAAACAGGGATGAGGCACCGCACCCTGCAGGGCGTTCAGAGGTGATGGATGGAGAGGGATTTTAACTGGCCTCCAAGGAGTTTAATGTTTATGAGGGAAGACAGATCATTATTAGTACAGAACAACAAAGAGGTAATTCAGGTTTAAAAAATATGACTATATGAAGGAAAACAGTCAGGTTCTACATTGGAGAGCAAAGAAAGTAGAATATATTAAAATATGGTGGTCAAGGAGAGTTTGCTGAAGGGACACGAGTGATCTAAGTTGTTTCTGAGAAGCTCTGGATTCACCCCAGCACTTAAGTGCTCTTGGAATTTTTTGCCTCCTTCACTGAATCTAATATTTTTATTCATAATGAAAAGCAGGTACAATGTGGATATTTGATAAAATTCAAGGTTCACATCCTTGAGAACTGCCAGTTTGAAGTATGCAGCTAAGCACTCTTCCACGAATGTAAGTAGAAATTGGTGGTGGCTATTATTACTGATGTTTTGCAAAGCTTTTTGTCTATAATATACTTTAAGCATGTCAGTGAGGTATGTAGTAGTGCATTTAATTTATAGCAAGCAAAGGAGGACTTTGAAATCAGAAAGATTCTAGATTAACACCTACTTCTATGGTATCACTAGCTTGATCTCTCTCTCTCTCTCTCTCTCTCTCTCTCTCCAAACTTCCTTACCTCTATCTTTCTAATTCTGGCAAGAACTCCCCAACATCATCCCCTTTCATCCGCTGAGGAACTGTCGTATTTTGATGACCGGTTGCCCCTGGTTCAGTGCCCTAGAATTTTGGAAATCAGAACAGGCTCAGTTGCTGGGTGGTTCTGATCTCTCTGGACTGAAGGTGTGCAGAGCTGTTACTGCTCAAGTTAGTAACTTTTGAGTGAAAGATTTAAGATGGGTCTCAGGAGAGGGTGGTACATGTCTCAACTCCGGAAGGCCTCTGAGGAACCTGCTGAGAAGCGACAGAGCTACTGGGGTGCTTTCCATTCCTCAGGATGTGTGTGTGTGTGTGTGTGTGTGTGTGTGTGTGTGTGTGTGTGTGTGTGAGGGATGGTCTCTACAGTGCATAAAGTCATCTGAAGGTTTCTTTTTTTTAAACAAAATCAAAGAATGTTTTGTATTCCTCAGGGTCTTGTTACCTCATCTCATTAGAAAAAGCCTGCTTTCTTTGACTTTTGCTGATGGTCCACACACCTAAACAATTCTCACAGTCTTTAGCTACTTCTGCAAGTCAAAAAGCAGAAACTCGTCCAAGTACTACATACACACACACACGCATGCCCCACACCATGCCCACGCATGTCTGTACACTGTCCCACACCACACACAAATGCATACACCACACACACATTACATTACACACATAAAACAGGTGCCACACACATATGCAACACATACACCATATAAGTGCACATACACAGTACACATATCACATGCATACACCTGATAGGTATGTACATGCTCATACCCATCGTCATACACACACATGCACACACACAAATAGACTGATATACTGAACATCCCAGGACTCAAGTAAAGAGAGATCTCAGGTCACGGAATCATTTTAGAACACAAAAAACCCCACAATTCATAATATGTTGCACACAGTGAATGAAAGTTGTTTTTTCTTTTAAAGGCTTTGAAAATATCTTTTTTCCAATTAATTAAAATGATTCATTCTATTTTTATATCACTGTCAGGTCAGCGGAGCTAATATTATCTTTGTTTCACAGTGGAGGTGGCAGCTTCCTCTCAACCTGGGTCTGGCAGGGTCTGTGTTTCTATCCCAGTGGTGGCTTCCACAAGAATCTGCCATCTCCCTTGGAGTTATACTTAATATTTGTGGAGAATCTCATGTCCTCAATTCTACATATATCTAGAAATCTAGGCCAAAAAGGCTTAATAGGTGATATCATTTGATAAATGTCCCCCAAAGGCCTAAATGTCCAAGACTTGGAGGCCAGCTTGGGGCTCTTGGGAGGTGGTGGCAGCTTTAAGAGGTGCACCCTAGTGGGAGGTCTTCAGGCCACTGGGGTATGGCCTGAAAGGAAGTTGTGAGACCCTGGTTTCTTCCTTTTTTCTGTTGTTCTGCTCCCTGGCTCACCAGGAAAGGAGCAGTTTTGCTCTTCCTTGCATTCCCACCAGATCTAAGAGCAATGGGGCCATTCAGCCATGGACTGGGCCCTCCAAGACTGTGAAGCAACAAGAACCTTTGCTCTTCATAAGTTGGATATGATTGTTGTTTTTCATAGTGATGGAAAGCTGACTCACACCATGGGTCATTTATTATCTTGAAAACTGATGAAATGGTAACGACCTATCAGATTCCAGGCTTCTTTCTTTTGAGTGTGTTGCAAAATTTAATGATGTCAAGGTGTGAATATGATTACTCTAAAACTTCAGATGTGGTAATTCTTTGGAGTTTCATCACTGAGGTCTTCTGAAAGTAAATGAAGAAGGATTTGAAAGGGGAAAGAATTAGAAGTAATTCAAAGATTTCTATACAGGATGATTTTCATACTTTTTCACCTTGTGGAGTTCTGCCTGAATTCGCCATTGATTTGATGGAACTACTATGTCATGCTGATAAAGAGCTCGTTTTGTCTCTTTCCCCCTTCTGAGTTTGTGATTCATGATTTATTTTGGTCTTGGGAAGACACATCCTCAGCTTGTGATGACGTATACAAGCCATTTGCCTGAATTCAGTAAAATAAAGGAAAACAAACCCCAAAGAGCAAACAGGACACTTGAGTTCCAGCAAGCATTAATTTTTATTTACTAGCTCACAGATAGCTACTTTGACTGTGTCTCTTTTAGACTGTCATTTTTTTTTTTTTTTTGTGGTGCCGTGGATCGAACTCAGGGCCTTGTGCTTGCAAGGCAAGCACTCTAATCACTGAGCTAAATCCCCAGCCCCCTGTCATTTGTTTTTAAAGACCAGTCATTTAATTGTAGAGACAGACTCCTGAGTCCCAATCTTTCTTCCTCAAGAAATGTGTTTGTCATGAAAAGTAGCTTAATTTTTAGCATGGCTGAATTACTAAACACTTGGATTAAACATTTTCAGGAGGGTTTGTCTTCTACAGAAAGCGTTCTGTTTCCTTAATACTAGGATGGTATTTCATGAAGTATCGTAAACAGTTTACTTTATAATTTAAAAAGAAAAAGTAGCAACTTACCCTGACTTAGGAAGGGTTTGCAGCTGTAGTTGGTTGTTGGCTGGGACTGCTGAGGCCAGAGGTCATTTACTCTTACTTGGCAGATGTTGACAGTGAAGTTTTGGCCTCTTGTTTCCTGGTTTCCATGAGAAAGGAACCAGTGTGGTTGCTCAGTATGGGCGAGGTCGGTGTCCTGGGTAGAGCCTGGGCCCTGAGTTTGATCTGCTGATCTGTGGTGTTGCCCTCCCTTTCAGCCTCCGTGAGTAACTATGCTGACTATGGACTGGTTCTGAGTATTAGTGAGGTGAAAAGTCATGCAGGGCGCACAGAACAGTGCTTACCACACAACGTGGGGTCCAGTGCAGTGAGTTATTTTTTATTGTGGAAGGTCACACACTGGATCTTATTGTTCTCTGAATAAGGACAGTGATGCACGAAAATCCGCCCAGTCAGGAGGAAATGAAGCTCATACCAAAATTCAGGTACCCCACCTCTCAATCCCCTGGGTTTTTCTGCACAAAGCCTCTTCCTTCCTTCCCTTCCTTCCTTCCTTTCTTCCTTCCTTCCTTCCTCCTTCTTTCTGTCCTCCTTCCTTTCCCCCCTCCTTTCCTCCCTCCCTCCTTCTTTCTTTTCTTCCTTCCCACCTTCCTTCCTCTTTCTTTTTTTAAAGACTCAGTTATTGTAAGTGTACTTTGCACATTAGAGAGTTTTACCTCAGAGACACATGCAGTGAAATTGGGGTGGTGTTTGAGAGAGGAGTGTGCTCTTCATTTATCTGAAGAATCTACATGGGAGGAATACACTGTATTCACCGGTACTGTGTATAATTTCATTACTCCCCTTAGATTTTCTTAAGGTCCATTCCTTTTTTTAGTACTGGGGCTTGAACCCACGGCCTTTGCACTGACCTATATACCAGCCTTTTAATTTTTTTTTTTTCAGATAGGGTCTTGCTAAGTCACTGAGTTTTCCCGGTGGGTTTAAATCTGTGATCCTTCTACCTGAGCCCCCAGAGTGCTGGGATTACATGTGTGCACCATCACAACCGTGTAAATGCTGTCCTGTGTCCTCTGCTTTTCTGTCCAGTGTCTGTCCCGCAGCTGCTGAATGTCATGGTTCCAGGCCGCTCTCCACAGTGGCTGCTCTGGGGGCCAAAATTTGGACCCATGTCTTGAAAGCTGTGAAGTGGTACAGCCCCAAGAGAACATTTTATTTTTAGGGGGGGAGATGATCACTTTTGACGTACACTGCTGCGCAATTTCTGTGTTTACAATTTCCCCATGATGTGGATGGCAGCTGGCAGCCGTGCTGGAGGTGGCGCAATGTGCCCTGATAGCGTCTGGGCTCATCTCCCCAAGAGGAACCAGGACCACACTGGAGAGGATTAGGCTCCAGCTCAATTCCTGTTGCTCTCCTTCTGTGGTGTTCTCCGGCCTTCCCTCTCATCCTCAGGCGGCATCTTCTTTCCCTGTGTGTGGACTGGGGTGGCCGTCCACCCCGTGTCTCTCTCTCTCTCTTTCTCTCTCTCTCTTTCTCGCGATAACTAGGTGTGTCTCTGATGATGGGAGTTGGCTTTCTGCTCAGTTCAGCCCAGCAATGCTCAGCGCTTCTCTGGGAGAAAATGCTAAATGTTAAATTAATTATCTCATATTTTCTTGTTCATTAATAGAAGGAGCAAGAACCACCCCTTCCCCACTGAATAACTACGGGAGACTGAAGAGAAAGTATTTCTCTTTCTCTCTTGGTTACATCGGAAGGTTTAGATTACCAAAGGTATACTCAGGTGGAATTATTTTTCCCTGGATTGGGAGGTAAAGAAATTACCAAAAGTTTAAACAGATATGAGTATTGGGTTCCAGAATGTCGTAAGGTGTTTCTTAGGTTCTCTGAATATGGTAGTTTCATATGACGCAAAGAAGGACAATCCAGAAAGCATTGATATTTCTGTGCTCATACATCCAAAAGTGATTTTGTTTAAGAATTAGCCAGTTAAATTTATTGCTCCTTTGAATTCTGATGTTGCCCTGATATTGTCCTGAGCTCCATGCTTCCTTCTCCTGCCTCTGCCCACCTTTCTACCTTTAGTTGTCTTCATCTGCTCTTGTCCCCTCCTGGGGCCTTTTCAGTAGTAACATGCAGCTGCCTTTCACTGGCTCACCCATTGCTAATTCATGACAACTGGGGTTTGCTGCACAGCTGAAATTCAAGAATCTTATGACATCATCTGTATTTGCCACTAGACATTTTCAAGAACTTGAATTTTAAGACCAATGGAAAATACAATAAGTATCTTGAAAACAATATAAATAGCTATGGACTACAATTTGGGTATTTCCTGTTAACCATTCCTTTTAGGTTCTATATTCAACAAATTCATTCAACAAACATTTGAGTGTGAACTTGGCCCCCAAAGTGCTCAGGGAGGGACAGAGACGATGGGAACTCCTCACACTATGGTCACAAGCCAGGTGCCAGGGAAGGGTGCAACAGGTGCATCAAGGGTCTGCGAGGGCTTCTGCGGGCCGTCCGTGGGGGCAGGGCCACAGAGCTGAGATCTGAAGGGTGCCTAGGCTCACTGCTTGGGGGGATGTAGGAAGGGAGCGGGCTGGGCAAAGCTTGGGGTGGAAGGGAACGTGCCCTCAAACTCTTGGTGATCCTCCTGCCTCAGCCTCCAGAGTGCTAGAATTATAGGAAGGCATCACCATGCCCAGAAAATGGCTATTTGTACTTCTTCTGAGAAGTGTCTGTTCATTTCCATTACCTATTTTTTTTTTGATTGGGTCTTTTAGTTTTAGAATTCTAATTTTTTTGAGTTCTTTATGTGTTCTAGATATTAGTCCTCAGTCCAAGGAGTAGGTGGCAAATTTTTTTTTCTTATTCTGTGGGTTGTCTTTTCACCCTGCTATTTATTTCCTTTACTACACAGAAGCTTTTAATTTGATATAATCACATTTGTTGATTTTTTGGTGTCAGTGAGTTTGCCATTTTTGGCTTTTTTTAGTTTGAAGCGAGATCCTTCTATACCTATTTTTTTTCAGTTTTTTTTTTTTTTTTAATCATGAGCAGATGTTGGATTTTGTCAAAGGCTTTTTCTGCATCTCTTGGGATAATTATGTGATTTTTTTCCTTGCTTCTGTTTATGTGATGTATTACATTTACTGATTTACATATGTAGAATCATCTCTGCATCCCTGAAATTAGGCTAACTTTTTAATAATTTCTTGTATTCTGCTTGCCAGTATTTTATTGAGGAGTTTTCCATCTGTGCTCATTAGGGAGACTGGCCTGTAGTTTTATTTGTTAAGTTTTCTGTATTTTTGGTATCAGAATACTGCTAGTTTTCAGGGATGATTTTTGTAGAAAGGAGTTTTAATTTCATGGAAGAGTTTGAGGAGCGCTGCTGCTAGATCTTCCCAGAAGTTTTGGTGGAATCTGTGGTGAATCCTTCAGGTCCTGGGATTTTCTTAGTTGGCAGGGTGTTATTATTATTCTATTTCATTTCCTGCTATTGGTCCATGTAGGGACAGAAGGGACCCTGGGGCCTAAGCCCTTTCTTTGAGGACAGAAAAAGCAGCCTCTGTGTGGCTCTGAGCAGCAAGCAGTTTTTCGAGCAGTTTGTGGTTTTTCTTCTGCAGCTGACAAGTTGAGGTCTAACACTTGCCCCTGGGTGGGGAACACTGTCCCTCATAGTGCAAGTTGCCATGTCGACGCAAATTCCCCAGTAGCCTGCAATACCCAAACCCTTATCAGCAAGCCCAGTATCCAATCAATCAATCAATCATCAACTCTTGGGGGGTGGATATGGGGCTTCTACCCCATAAAACGGGACCGCAGCTCCAGATTCAGAGGCAACCCAGGTATGGGCTCCCACCCCTCGGAGTGGCTTTGTACTGTTTCCTCTTGCAATGCCTGCAATAAAGTCACTTCCGCTTTACACTGGTCTGCTGAGTCCTCTTCCTCTTTCTTCATCAGAGAGAGACAAATCCAGCAAGAGTGAGTCTGGGGACCCCTAGACCCTCGACCCACCAGAACTTAACAGTCTGTTTAGGGATTTTATGTCTTCTTGGTTCAATTTTGGTAATTCATATGTGTCTAGGAATTTCTCCATTTCTTCTATGAAAATATAAGTTTTTAAAATACAGTGGAAAAAAAATAAAATGCACTGGTACCTTAATTCACGAATACTTTTGTTGGCAAACTACTTGGTTCACAAACAAAACATTTGCATGAGAAAGATGGACTTGGTCGTGTTTGTCACCTGATGCAGAGTTTACAAACTTGCATCAGGTGACAAACTCTGCATCAGGTGACAAACAGGACCAAGGCCATCTTTCTCACACAAATGAAAACATGGCCTTTTTTTCCAAAATTGTGGAACAAATGAAGTTTGTGAACCAAGATTGCACTGTAGTTTCTTATCATTCTCTTCATTTTGGTGGTGTCTATTATGATTTCACCTTTTGTGAAGGTATATTCTTAAGAGCAGTATACAGTATTTGCTAACCGCAGTGTTCAAGATCTTTGACTGAGACCTGATACTCTGGATTGAATTCAAGTAATCTTGAATTTGACATGCATTTTACAGAGAAGCTATAATAAAAGGGTAGTAGTCCCAAGTATTTAAATACTACAGGAAGATTTGAATGTGTTTGCTGGATGGAGATTTCCAGTGGCCTAGTCTGCTAAACATTGATTTTAGAAT
Source organism: Hystrix cristata (assembly GCA_004026905.1). NCBI lineage: Eukaryota > Metazoa > Chordata > Mammalia > Rodentia > Hystricidae > Hystrix > Hystrix cristata. The sequence continues at coordinate 27,239 of PVJO010008625.1, read as the reverse complement.
TATTTATTGATTCCCTATAGTGCATAGGTATCTATTTGGATACTGATATGCAAGGAAGTTCATTACGTGACTTTAAATACATTTCTCTGCGATTCCTTTTTGTGGTGTGTGTCCTGACCTTGCTGAAAGAGCAAAGCTGTGGTCATTTCACTCCCATTCGTTAATCCAGAGGCTTTCAAACTTCCTCGGTGAGAGCACCCTTACTGTCTCAGTGCAGACCGCTCAGACAAAAGAACTACTAAATGCTTTTGTTTATTAAGTAGTTAGGTCCGAACTTATTATGTATTTATGTCCTGAAACTTCTTAGTTATTTTAAAAAGCAGTGGTAGGTAGCTGTTAACTGGGCACACATACCTGCTGAGCACTACACAGCTTCCCAGCCGTGGCATCTTAGTCAACACCAGCACGCCAACTTATGATCTGTATTGATTTTCACATGGTACTTGCTGTTTAAAAATCGCAGTAATTAATACATAACGTTGCTGAAATATGACATTATTGAAAAAAATGTAGTGTGACATAATGCTGAGTGTCAGAACTAATTTGAATTTGTTATTTGTGCAATATTCAGTCAGATCTGTACCATGGCTATGTTTACTCTTGAGAGTTTAAAATGCTCCACAGAGTCTCTGCTTGTAGCACCTTGGGGTATGCAGTTTGGTAACCAAGTGCATGCACTTCTTTTGCTTGCATTAATTAACACTTTTTATGTATAAGTCAATGTAATAACTTCTGAACCAAACACCATACTGTCATAGCCTGTTTTCAGTTGTTATGACTGATAACCACAAACTGGGAAATTTATAAAGAAATATGTTTCTTACAGTTCCGGAGCCTGGGAAGACCAAGGTGTAGGGGTTGCATTTGGGGAGAGCTGTTTTGTTGGAGCGGACTCTGTAGAGTCCCACAAAGGTGTTGGGCATCACATGGCAAGAAAGAATGAGTGTGTAGAAACAGCTGAACTTTATCATAAAGCCACTCCCTTGATGACCAGGTTTGATGCTATATTCATGGATTAATTCATGAGTAGATTAGTTCAGTAATGAGCACAATGCCCTCCTGACCCAATCTCCAAATACCACTAATGTATGACTGTGGGGATTGAGTGGCTAACAGGACTACTGGGAGACAAATAATCAAACCTAGCAAATATAAAAAGGATACTTCCGACTAAGGACACTATTTCTGAGGTAGTGCTAAGAAGTCTAACTAATTTCCCCCCAGACTGTTTGGTAGAACACTCTGTCGTGGTGGAAGGGTCCTAGGTCTCCACTGTCCTGTAAGACAACCACTAGTCCCATGTGGCTATTGAGCAACCGAAATGTAGCTACTGAGATGAAGAAGACAAAGGCTTAATTTTATTTGCTTTTAATTAATTTAAATTTGAATAGCCACTCATAGGTAGTAGCTAAGATATTGGACAGTGCAGTAAAAGTTTCTCAGGCTCTAAATAGTTTTATGGTGTGATGTAAGTAAAATACTCCCTACTATAGATATTTTACTTACATTAAGAATCCTATAAAGCTGTTACAGGAGGAACCAGTCCTACGTGTTGCGTGTTGTCAGTGTTGGTGTTGGGTTCACTAAGGATTGCTGGAAAATCTAGCTTAATTCTTGTTGAATGTAGGAAATCACAATCAAAGTCACAACCAAAAGCATGTGTCCCAAGTACAAAGGAGAGAGACCCCATCCTTTGCCTCTTCTGGGCTGTTTCCACGAACTGGATTTTTTAACTTGAGAATTCATTAGGTTTATCATAAAAATTTGAGACATCAGTTGTAGTGTTGTTATAGAATTACTGATGGTTATATTCGCTTATGGATATTCTCATTCAAATCTGAAATTTAATTTTGTATTGCATTTGAAATATTATTATGAAACCTGCTACTTTTTAATTTTCTTCTTTGGTGAGATTGTTAGGCCATCCACCATTCCATTTGAATTTCTTCGTGGCTTGCTTCTTTTCTTTTGGCACCTGACTTCTCCCCTGGCCCTTCCTACTCAGCCCGTGTGTCCATGGTCTCAATGCCTTAACAGCTCCATTGTTAAGTTGAAAACCCCACGAAACCTGGAGGCTTAAAGAAACCTAGCTTTACTGTTTGTCATGCTTGTATGGGTTCCCTGGGCTCAGCTGTGCCATTCTTCTGCTGGTGTTCTTGACATGGACATGCAGTTCTGCTGGGACCTCTCTTGGCCTCTCCTGCTCCGAGATTCCCTGCAATGACCTCTCAGCCAGGGCTTCCAGAGTTCAGCCACATTTCTTACCCAGTAGCTAAATTCTAGGTGTACAAAAGCAGAAGCCACTAGATCTCAAAACATAGACCTGGAACTGTTACAGTCACCTCTGCCACAGTGCTTTGGTCGAAGGCTTTGAAGGCTGGCCTAGGTTCAAGGGAATGGAAAATAGATTCTGTCTCACGACGGGGAAGCAACCAAGAATTGTAACAAGCTTCAACTCACCACAATGGCTAAGCCGGTTTTATTTCACTTATTTATTTCTTTTCTGTTCACTGACCTTTACAGATTTGGTAGGTTCCATTGTCAGAGGGATGGGTTGAATGTTAATTTAGATAAAATAAAGGATTATATCCCTACAGATCCTCTGAGAGAGAAAAGAACAAGCCAGCCAGTTCCCACAGAATGATTATAGTGATGAATAGTCAGAAGGTAACACTTCTGGGTGTAGGTAAGTTCCATCTGGTGTCACTTCTGCCCAGTCTCATGTGGACGTAAGGCTTCTTACATAATATTAGACAATGTCCTAACACAGAAAGAAAGGATTCTTTTCCATTTCAAGTAACAGAAAAGCTGAAGAGTGGTTCAATAAAATGAAGGTTTTTCTCACAAAACAAACGCAGGAAAGTATCATAAGTTTTTGAGGAAATTATTCAGTTGCCACCTAAAGAGAAAGCCTGTTCAGGAGTTTCATGGTGTATTTTTCACTTCTAATCCCAAAGGCTATGCCCAGATTCTGACTTCTTTATTTGAATGTCTCTGTTTTCAGGACACCGGCATTAAAGGGAGACATTTTGTGGTCATCTCTCAGTTATTAGATATTTGTAATAATAAATACATTTCTTCTCAGCATAGTTTAATTGCCTAACATCCCAGCGACTGTTGTTTTGGCCTAAAAGCTTTATGGACCCTAATTTCATTCAAAGTTCTCAGTGATGCAGGTCAGTTTTAAATGTGGAGACTTTGGTTCATTCTTCTCCAAATATCTTTGGGCAATCTGGTTTCATCCTTCTTTCTAAAAATGTTCCCTCATTTTGATTGCAGTTAGTACGTGAGTCTGTGTGTGTGTGTGTGTGTGTGTGTGTATGTGTGTATGTGTGTATGTGTTACTGGGGACTGAACCCAGGGTCTTTTCACTGACCTACATCCCCAGCACTTTTTTTTAATCTTTATATTTTGAGACAAGGTCTTGCTAAGTCACTAAATTGAATTTAGGATTGAATTTAGGATCCTCCTGCCTCAGCCTCTTTAGAGTGCTGGGAATACAAGTATGTACCAGTTGCCTTTAGGCTTTGACAGTTTTATATTACCATTTAAGCTTTCCTTGCAGGCCACCCCTTCTCCCACAAATCTCAACTATATCTTCCAAACTTGCCTCGAAGCCTTCACTGACCACAGCAGTCCATACTGATGTTCTGTAATGCCTGTTTTACCCTCTGCCACGGAGCCTGTATGGAATCAGTACTAAGTCAACATTTCTGGAATCATGCTTAAAAATTGCCAGGAGTTCTAGAACATTCTCTTTTTGAAATGATACTGATTTTCTATTTGACAGTAAAGAATGGTAATGAGAGAATTTAGGACCTGCCTGGTGCCGGGCATTCCCCGTACCTTATAAAATATAATAATCTGTGATGTAATTGCTTCACCTGTGTGTGATTACTTCATAATGCCTCTCCTTGTACATGAAGATGGAGAGGAAATGAAGATTTGAAAGTCTATTATCCCTGTGACACAGCAAAGATGGAAGTGGGTGGTCTGAATCCAACATTCTTGCTCATTCCTTGACGCAACACTCCCCCTTTCAGATATGAAGACTTGTTAGTATGTTCCTCAAAATAAAACAAGTCTGAGAATTATCTGTCTTTCCCTTTTAATCCTTGAGCAAATCCTCTGCACTCAGGATCAAAAGTAAACGCATCGATTCCCCTGTTGGTCGGTTGCCTTTGTTATTTTAGGAACCGTTTCCTGTCGTCCCAGAATCCTCAGTAAGCTGCTCCTTTATTCCCTCTCTGGCACACCTGATTTCTACTTTGACTTTGGCATTTTGGATTCTGTGGGTTTTCTTATATACACTTGGATATCTGTTTCTGCCTTTGCAAAAGCATCTTCCTTTTTCTTGTCTAAACTCTTTTAACAAGTGCACTATATCACTGTCAACATCTCTTTGTCATGCCTTGGGAAATCTAATAATATGTTTAAGATTAACTATATTTAAAAAATAATTGTATTAATGCTCATGAAATGATATTAAAAAGCTGTAGGGGAACCAGGTTTGAGTCATGTTAGTCTGAAACTGGTTGGTAACTTTTGCTTACTCTTCTTACTGCACTAAATCGTAAACGAGGTGACATGTTTTGTTCAGATATGTCCTTGTGTTGACTCATGTTTCTAGTCCCGTTGTATAAATGCTCCTAATTTCTATTCTAATTTCTAGCATACCACTAAGTGGTAAAGGAGAACATTAAAGGGATGTCATCCAGGATAAGCACTTGTTATCCACAATGCTTAAGGTCAGAAGTATTTTGGATTTCAGACTTTTTTTTTTCTTCAAATTTTGGAATATTTGTGTATGAGATATCTGGCAAATGGGTCCTAAGTCTAAGACACACTTTATGTTTCCTGTATCTCTTACACACATAGCCTATTGGTAATCTTATAGAACATTTTAAATAATTTTGTGCAAGAAACAAAATTTTTTCACAGTAAGCCATCAGAGAGATCTGGTGTGAAATTTTCCATGTGTGGTGTCATCTTGGTGCTCAAAATGTTTTAGATTTTGGAGCATTTCAGACTTTGGAGTTTAGAATGGGGGATGTTCAACCTATATTTGCAAGTAGGCCAGTTAGTATCATGTGAGGTGATGGAAGAGAAAAGATAAGGGCAAAAATCTTCAATTCTTTCCATAATTTGACTAAGCAAATATTAAGAAACTTAATTATTAAGTAACCAAAAGCACCAATTAGCGTAGGTGTTTTGAAATTTTTAGTCCAGGATATTTAGCAAACAGGGACTTAGAGAAGTCAAAGGGTTGAGAAAGATGTGGAAGATTTTCAGCTACTCAAGTGGCAACCATGAAGGTAAAGCACTTTGAAGGAACTCCAGGGAACTGTGACAGTAATGCTGCATTCAGCTATTTTGGTTTATATAGAAACATATTATTTTCTGAAGTTAATTAAATTATTCCAAAGAAAGGGTGGAGTTGAGGGTTGTGAAGCGAATGAGTGCTCCCCAAAGACTGTATGACTCTACTTGATGTCGAGGCAAAGTCCAGGGCCCTGGCCAGGCCGGAGGACACAGGCAGCCTGCAGAGACCCTGGCTCCCACACCTAGAGCCAGGGGACCTCTGTGGCTTTCTCACCCTTTCTGTGTCAGTCCACTCATCCATAAGAGGAGATGATCACACCACCCACTGATCAGGCTGAGGAATATCAAAAGTGTCAAGAACACCAAGCCCCCAAAAGAGTTCCTGACTCTCAAGAGCATTCAGTAAATGTTAGCTATTATTTATTATCATTGCACTATTGGGTCTTTTCTCAAGCATGGGTATCTATGGGTCTCATAGATAATAGGATCCAGAATGTGTAGATGAAGAGCCTCACACACAGAAGGAGAAAAGAACGTCTCCAAGGCCACACACAAGCTATGAGATGACAGTGTAGAGAGTTAAATGGAGGCTACAGCTCGCAGACTTCTTTGAATAGAGTTTCTGACAAAATGCTTGAACATAAAGGACAATCCTAAATTTCTAAGAATTGCTTTTTATTAGATGGTGGCTAATTAGGAAATGACTTTTCCAGAAAGGGTCTGAGGAAATGATAACATGGAAGGTTTACCCAAAGCCTGCTGAAATGGAAGCTGAAGAGTTGAGCCTGCATGAAAGAAAGAAGCACAATGCTTGGTGCAGGGGAGTTCAGTCCCCCATCTCTGAGCGTGTGTTGAAAAATGAGATGAGAGTTAGATCATGCTGTCTGCCAGGTGACAGTGACGTTCCACAGGTGCCAATCAAGCTTAAATGGTCTCCTGTCTGTTTCCGACCATCCCAGCCATCCATTTTAACTTTTATGAACTTTTTGTAGATGTGGTCATGACAGGGAGGATGGTTAATACACTAAACTCAGAGTCGGATTCTCCTGTCATCCCAAGTTGTTGACTGGATAAACTTATGTTAAAATGTTGCTCCAGCTTGAAGCAGCAAACATGGTCTCAGAGCATGACTGAAGGCAGGAGTTCCTGATAAACTTGGGGTCAGCACAGGCCCCCATAAACTGGATGAGGAAACAAAGTTTGTGACACAATTAGCTTGCTCATGTTTTAGCTCTAAAATTTCTTTTCATAGAGTGACTCAGAAGAAGTTTGGTATAGTAAGATTCTAAGCTTGATGGACAATCGATCTATCTCATGTCCTGAAAACGCTCAACCTTTTAGAATAAATTGTAGGAAGAGAAGAGTGATAGATTCTCAGAGTTAGAAGTGATCTAAACTATCTTCAGGTTTTACTCTTTCTATACGCTTGTCCTTATTTTTTTTAATCTCAAGCATCTCACATGATAGAAAACTTACTATTGCACCCAGAACAATTGCATTTTCAGATAACTTTAGGGCTAGACAAACGCTTTCTTAATTGAGCAAAATCTGTTTTCAGTAACTTCCTTCCTTCTGTCTTATTTTAATCCTCTGAAACCACATTTAAAGGAAGGAGGGAGGGAACCAAAACAAAGCTCTAAATACGGCTATGGACACGCGAGCGATCACAAAGAAGATGGAAGGGAGTGTGACTGACAGGGGCTTCAGCAAGATCGACAGTCGGCAAGTGGCCGCGAGTGTCCCATGGTTCTGGGTGGGATGTCCTGGAGGGCGAGTGTTCTGTGCATGGGTCTCTTCTGTGGATCGACACTTCTTGGTCCCAGGATGGTCCTCATCTTTTAAAGCCTCTCGTTTTAAGAGCCTTAAAAGAAGTGGCCGTTAGACACTTTCCACACTGTTGGCATCTTTTCCAGAACTGATAACAGTTCTGCAGTGTGGCCTGAACTGACAAGAAGGAGGAGGAGGAAGAAGGGAACGAAAAGGTTGAAGGAGGAAGGAAGAAGGCGAAAGGAAGAAACAAAAAGTAGTGGGGAGGGAGGAGGAGGCATTGTTTCATGACAGGATAAGGATGAGCTCTTAACTCCTGAAGATTGTCTTTTCTCAAAAATTAAATCATCCATGTTATTTGTTTGCTGATTTGTTTAAAATATTTCCTCAGCTGAACATCAAGCAAGCTTTCATATTTCTCCTCACTTTTGATATTACAATGTGTATCCTTTTCCATTCCTTCTTTTACTTATGTTTTCTCTATATATTCAAAATTACAAAATCTTCAAGTTCTGAGGGAAAGAGTCAGGTGGAGGATGGCACAAAGACAAGGCTTACCCACAATTAATCCCGGTAGACTCCTAAGAGCTTGCCTTTGAATGATCAGTTAGAATGTAGAAAGGAACCCAGAAACTGTGTATTTTCCTTCCTTGATCCTGAACATTCAGTGGTCAAGAGAGGTCATAGACAAGACCAGAAGAGGTGTCAAAAATGAAATATTTCACCTGTTCAAGCAGGAAAACAACTCACTTACAAGAAAATGTTCTTATTCTCCCTGCGTGATTGCCAACTCCCACAGCACCAGTAGCCTCAATATTTCCAATCCAGAGAAGCATTTCAGTCACTTCGTGCAAAAAGCATGAAATCGCCCAAATTTAAACTTGCTTAAATTCCATTAATTCAACTTAATGCCCCTTCAAGACATTAGACATATGGCAGAGGACAAAAGAGACCTACGCTCCTGCTCATAGGACACCTTCTGCCTCTACAGGGACCACATGGCAGGGGAGACTCTCCTGAGCCTAGAAGGGGGTCAGGGAGAGGGACAGAGACTGTGCAACCTGTAGCCACGTCACAGAAACAGCTCTCATGTCTTCGCGTGTAGCATGGACGGCTGAGCATCAGTCCCGATTGGTACTTCTGGTGTTTGTTCATGTATGATAAGTAGCTTGTTCTCAAAAGATTTTGACAGACTCTGAGGACTGAAATAATTTCATTGCACTAGTTTTCAACTGCCCACCTTTCAGCCCTCACATTATTTGCTCAGAGTACTTACTGCGTGCTGTGAGCTCTGTTAGGCTAATGATGTACAAAGAATTTGAACTTTCAACAGTGAATATCTGCTAGATAACCACAGCTGAATGGATGGAGTCCAACTCTAATGCTATGAACATCTTCTCTCCTACTGAACATTTTTATCCAATGCAGCATGATACCAACCTTGCTTTACATTCCAGAAACTTTTCCTGACCAAGCAAATTTGGATTCATTACTCTTATCTTTCACATGATGTGTTTCTCCTAGTAATGTGTGCATAGGTTTATACCACATAAAAGAGAGAAATCAGGAGGAAGTTGATGTGAACTTGAATAGACCAGCTGCCTCTGTTAGTGACAGTGTTTATTCATTCTACTCAACTCATTCTGGGTTATTAGGACTCGCTGTGTAAACACAACCACTAATTCAAATGAAAAACAGCAACTTAGTTCTTACTATGGTGCAATAGGGCTAGTAGTCTCTCAACCGATGCTCCTGGATGAGGATGCTTCTCAATCTGCTTTGTAGCGATCAACATAGAGTCAAATGAAGTAATTTTAGTATGTGTATAATTAAATGCTTAAAAAAGGGAAATAGGGGGCCGAGGATTTAGCTTAGTGGTCAGAGTGGTTGCCTGGCAAGCCCAAAGCCCTGAGTTCGATCCCTGCCACCACACACACAAAAAAAGGGAAATAATTGGAATGTATAATTTATGATAGTTCATGCAGCAATGTAGACATCAAAGTCCGTTTCCTTTTTCTAAATATAAAATATCTCAAAAGAGTAATTTCTCCAGGTCACAAAACTCTCCTTTCTTCTTAAATGAAAATAGCTTCTTGCTCAATAGATAAAAAAGGAAATTCACTGGCTTCAGGTTATGTGAGGTGAGGAAATATCTTATTTAAAGGGATACGAATGTGAGAAACAAAAGTAGGTAGAGAGCCCAGGTTGTGGTTGGCACCACTGTTATCTAGTAAAGGACAGCCGGAAACTAGGTTGAAAAGTGCACTCTGGTCACATTCCCAAGATCATTGGATGCTCTGTGCACTCGCTGCCTCTTTCTACATGACAAATTTCTACTTTTCAAGAGAATCTTCTTTTGGTTCTTCTCACGAGGTGGGGGGCAGTATGTAAGGAATTCCTTAAGTGAGCAAGTGCAGCGATTTCTCAAGTTACAATTAACACGCTAATTGTTTTCACCACCTTGAAGATATTCCTGCCCAGATACTTTATATTAAAGCAGATTCAGTATTTACTAAACTTGTGACTTTGCATTGCTCTCCTTAGGAAAGTATTAGGTCAACCGAATCAAAGAGCTCCAATTGGAGTCTTTAGTGAACATAAAAGGGAATACAAACAGAACAAAAAGGCAAACAGCAACAGTCACAACAAAGAAATATACCCACAGAAGAAAACTCTGGTGTCTTGCATTAGCAATCATAATGTAGCACAAAGTAACTATCAATGCTAAAATCCACTTTTGCCTCCAGGGCTGGCTAATGCTCTACCTATTTGAGAAGCTTCAGCCCTTTCCCCACTCTAATGTAGCAACTCTTGGGTAGTTACTGGTTGTGTGAATACACACACATCCTCAACATTTCTCTGCTCCTTGTTCACTTGTGGCATGAGAATGATAATCGAGACTTTACATCATTTTATGTAGTAACCAATTCAATATCTGAAATCACTTCTAAAGAATGGTTTTTCATGAAATATCTTTAGTGAAAGAAATTCAATTGTTTTTTGAGAAGTACAGTGTTGAATTCATTTAGATACCCTGCAAAGACAAATTTCCCATGTGTGAAATTAACATCTCACCAAAACTAAAAAACTTGCTAGACTTCAAAGTGTTTCGAGGATGGCAACATATTCAATCCTATTCAGTTGATGTTACATTTAAGTGGGGAAGCTAATTATGAGTTTTTAAAATCTTTCCTATCTCAGAAATTCCTTGGACCCAAATATTATTATATCTGATCTCAACATGAGGCATCATTCAAAATACTTCTATTACAGTAATATAATTTCCCATGTAATCTGGCTGATTGAGGTGGGGGCAGCACTAACATGAATGCGTCGAATAAATAGATAACTAAGATTGGCGACCCTGTTGTATGACTTGTTCCAAGTCCCCCGCTTTAGAACATTCCTAGGAAGGCTGAGTCAGCTGTGAAGGACAGCATAAAGTTTCCCTCCGTGTGCCTTAGTCTTACTGAACTTACTCGAATGGAAGCCGCACTTGCCATTTTCGTCACGAGCTTGAGTTACTGTTGCCACCTCAGCACTGGGAGAGGCACTAGGTTTGCACAGAATCGGTCAGATCAAGGTGTAGATTTGCCAGTCAGTAAACAGTTAAAAGGAATACAACTTCCCTCAGGCTGCACAAAAGATTAGTCAAAAGCGGTTAGCTATAAGCAAGGAATGGGGATGAAAGTGTTTGTCTGTAAGGTTCTCGAAATGACCCAGTTTCCATTATGAAGAAGGGCCTGGACCTGTGATCCTGGTTAAATCATCGCGGGTGAATGTGGTTCCCAGCCGTGTGTTGTGACAATCATCGGTAGAAGAGATCTATGTTTGCTTGCGATATAAAACCCTTCCCCTGAAAGGTGATTTCTCATACCTAGGAAGTTAAAGTTAGAAAAAAGAAGAATAGATAAATGTTTGGAAATTCCCAGTTTTATCTTGAGCATGCAGACTATTTGTTATTTGGGCAATAAACTGTACATTTTTGGTATTTAAAGTATATGTACTACTTATGAGAATTTGTCATCTAAGATTATTTAATTACGTTATGTTTAAAATATAAAATACATGAGCAAGTAATTGTTTTTAGACTTGAAGTATTGAAATGTATAAAAGAATTTAGTTATGTTTTAAAAACAGGTTACGATTTGTCTCTAAGATGCACAAGTGGAACTCAAAGCTTACGGAAAATTGTGTTTTTGCTTTAATTTGTGTAATTTTAATAATGTGAATATTAGTTTAAAGAAATCTGGTGACTACAGATCATGGTGTCTGGCCACAGAGGCTCCCATTTGACATCACAACCCACTAGTGACACTTTTATAGGTGTGTAAGTGGGCTTCATCCATCTGGAAGTCTCCTCCCTCTTCCGGGCAGGCTTCCCACCTCCTTTAGAAGCCTTACCCTGCACACCTGTAAGCAGATTCACTTCTTCCCTCTGTCACTGGCCATCTGCTGCCCGACGCTGTGGGGCTGCTTTTTGTAAATCATGAGGCTTCTGTTTTTATGTCTATCCCTCATGCTATCCAGAAATTTCTTGAGGATTTATCCTTTTTCCGGTCCCCATTAGCTGCCGGAGTTCATATTTTGTTCTCAGCATCAGGGAAGCCTTGGTAACATGTCACGGGAGAATCTCAAAGTGTCCTGCAACATCGTCCTGTAGCTCAGGAGGCTTCGTGTTTGGATTTGGGAGCTAAGCTTGGCCTGTGAGGCGGCAGTGGGTGCTGTAGGCCGATGCTGCTCCCTGGGGATTCTGATGATCCAGTTCAGGCTGGAGATCAGCTGGCAGGATGTTCAAGACATCTCTGGAGGATTCTAATGTGCAGCCGAGTTTGGCAACTGTCAGATTAGAGGCAGGTGATTAGAACTGGGAACACCAGTGAGAAAGTACTGGATATTTTAAACAAATGTTCTAAATTCTGACTCGGAATACAGGAGGTGGCTTTAGCAAGGGGATAATGGTAGTCTACATGGCTGACCTTTCTGGGCATGACCAGCCTCTTTCAGGGGCCGCTTCTTGAAGCTTCAGGACCCTGGAATGTCAGGGACCAAGGAAAGCCTCTGTTTCTGGGAGGGCAGTGAGAATGTTTGCAGGCCTTTCCCCTTTCTGTCAAGGGTCTGGAAATGGCCACAGGGAATCTGGGTTGGTGTCCTGAGAAGAGCAGATCCTGTGGGAAGCTTGGCTTAGAAACAGGAGGACCTTTGTGCCTACCTCAGAACTGTGAGATTTTGCTGGGTCCTCTTGGCCTCCAAGGGACCAACGTTGGGAGGTGGACAGGTGGAGGTTTTCACTGTCCCCAAGCAGACCAGGACCTCAGCAGGGACTGGCGGCCTTTTTGCTTCCATACTTGTGACTTGAAGAGGGGGAGGCCTCACATGTTTACTATGTGCAAGGTTCTGCTTTCTCTTCTAGCAAACCTTATCCCCAAGCAAATAAATACAAGTCTCTTTTACTACCCAAAGAGGGGGAAGAGCAGACAAATGAAACACATATAAATTCAGTAGCAACCAAAAACTAAAAGCTAGGAGATATTTAAGTTAAATATTAAATTAAAATACTTAATTTTTTAAAGCTGACACCATGATTTCCCAACTGTATAATTGACTCATGAATTAAAGATGGGAAGATCATAGTTGAGACTGAACTTTGAGAACTAGAAGTTCAAGGGGACAAGATATCTCAAAATAGATCATAATTACAAAGAGATTGATATAATAAGGACAAAAGCATTTTGAGAGGTTAAAAATATCCACGAATGAAGGTGAGACACTACATCTTGATGGGGGGAGTATTTGGTAACTTGTTTTCCAAAAATAGTATGAAGTGTATGTCTAATTCTTAGAAGTAAGTATTATTAAAATGGAAAATGTATTCTAGAATTGGCAAACTAACAAAATGAAAAAGTCCTGATAAAATGATTAGGACTTGATCAAATGGCAAAACCAAGGAAAATAAAAAAGACAGAATAATTTGAAATATTTAGCAATCATAATAAGATAAAAGATGTACAATCAAGTACATTAGCCATGACAGCTAATGAAAATGGACTAAATGTACTCATTTAATGTGACCATTTTATTACATTATAGCACAAAATCCAGTTATAAACTGTATAATAATCATACTTAAGACAAATACAGAAAGTTTGAAAAATGAAGAAATGTGAAAAGTAGAAAGTGAGAAAGGCGATATGTTAATATCATAATGTCAGCTAATATGGCAAAACCATGTATTAAAATATTATAATAAAATACTAGCTTTTCCTTTAATCATTAGTGAGAACAAGAGGAATGTTGAGCTATGAGAAAAGGAAACCATAACATCCCCAGGCCTTTATGCATCAAAAATATGGTAGCTAAATATGGGACAATGAATATGCAAAGTCCTGTGTGTGATAAGAACAGATCTAGGAGACAAATTTAGCCTTGGGGAAGTCGAATAACACAATCAATGTGTTAGTTGACTTTTAATTACCGTGACATGATGCCTGAGACAATCAGTTTAAAAGGAGGAACAGTTTACTTCAGTCATGGTCTCAGAGGTTTCAGCCCATGGTTGGCTGGCTTCATTGCTTCTGGGCCTGTGGTGTGACAGAACATGCTGGTGTGAGTGCATGGTGTATGGTGGGGCAAAAGCGCACACTTCCTGCCAGCTGGGAAGTGAACAGAGAAAGGAAGACTCTGGAATCCCACAATCCTCTTCAAGGGTGGCTCCCTGTGACCTCGCCTCCTCCCACTAGGCCCCACCTCCTAAGGACCCCTTCTCTTCCCAACAGTGCCATACACCCTGGCTGAGCCTTTAACACATCGGAGGGCCATTCATGATCTGACCCATAATGATCAACAAACAAAGCAATATTGTAAGCAGCAGCTGGCATTTTCAAAGAGAGGATATACATTTCTGGTATGACTTTCACACAAAAATGTGTTCATTATTTAGCCATAAAGGAAAACTTACAGAGATTTGAAGCCATTTTCAGACAGTCAGGAGGCCACTGAAAATATTTTATTACATCACTAGTAAGAAACACATTTTCATAAAATCTTTAGACTAAAGACAGAATTAAAAAGGGAAACCACAAACTACCTAGAAAGTAGGAAGGAGAACATGCCACTGGGAATGTAGCGGGGTGCAGCTGAGCTCAGAGGGACACTCTGTTTTGTAACTGAGCAATGACCACTGAAAATAAAGGCACCAGGAAAAATAAAACAGGAATTCATCCTAAAGAATTAGAAAATTAAAAGCAAGACCGACTAATGAAACTAAGAAGAGAGAATTAATAAGGATTGAAGCCTAATTTAATAGGAAAAATACAATGACAAAAATTTTCAGAAAGGATAATTTAATCAGGAATCGATTTTTATGAAAGATTGGGAAAACGAGACTTGGAATGATCCTGATTCATGAAAAGAAGAAATTAAAAAAAAGCAAAAGGGGCCACACTTGACAGACCATTCATCATATGTAGTTAGTCTAAAAAAAGAAATTATAAAGAGAAACTAAAGTGGCATATATTTCCCAGCAGAAGAGGCAATAGAAGGGGGAAGAATTCTGCCACCAAGGCATGTATCTCTCAGACTTTTCTACTTTATAATACCTTATGATTCACTCATTAGTGCTGTTGTTTAGAGCATCTGCAAGGCTGAAAATCAAGGAGTCAGGCTACTTGTAGGAAGTAATGACACCCAGTGTAGTAGCTGTTGGTGGGCTACACTTCAAAACTCTTGATATAGCCTGGGAAATCTGTAAGGCAAGGTGGTTAATGTCACTCCCAATCTGCACTTCCAATCTGCATGTTAGTGGGTGTCCATATTTGAAAATCTTGTTATTTTGAGGGAGAAGATTAATATCATTAAATGTAGATGTATAAGGCAGAAAGATATATCTATGGGACTAATACTTGAAGTTCTCTAATTTTAAACTATAGGAACAATATGTCTTGGAACTGGATGAACATGCGAATGGGTAAGCATAGGAAAATGTGTCAATTCAGAGAAGCGTGGTTGCTTGTTAATATTTATGATCTTTATTTTACCCAAGATGCTTCTTTACCCAAAATGAAACTTGACCTTTGAGAAATAAGAATGTCTTTGTGTAGTGAAAGTTGAAATTGAAGGAAAGAGCTGATTCAATTTCATTCCGTGCCTTGACATTTCTTTCTTATATTTCATAGAGTTGTCCTGTAAGAAAACCAAATAATTAAAAATGCTAAAAGAGCATGCTGTACATGTACTGATAAATATATACAATTCTATTAATTTAAATAAGTGAATTAGAAAAATAATGCTTGGAATTTTTAAAAAGAAATAGAGTAGTGAAATAGTTCATGTGTGGTATTTGACATCTGTTATCTTATTGGATCTTCTCAAAAGCAATGAAAAAGTAGAAGGTATAATTTTTCTTATTATGTACTGTACATGATAGGTCTATGATTTAAGTACACCAAGTTGTTAAAGATTACATTGCAAATGAAAAGCAACCAAAGACTTCTAGACCTTCAGGATCATTCTGCCACCCTCTTCCAAAAGGAGGGGTTGATTTTGTTTCACTCATCTATTACTTTATTTATTTATTTATTTTAGCATTTTGTATGTAAGCAAATGCCAGCCACTCAGGGGTGTAACTATGATAAGAGTGATGATTGGGACAGATGGCTGGGGAGAGAGACAGACAGACAGAGAGAGAGAGAGAGAGAGAGAGAGAGAGAGAGAGAGAGAGAGAGAGAGAGAGAGACTGACTTTTATATAGTGTACCTGGGAGAAATCCAAGCCAAAGAAAGTGAAAGTTGAAAGCAAGGACATGTTCCTCTGGCCTGTAACCTCTTTTTCCTCAGAATGACGTGGAGCCACCTCTCGTCTGAGTCATTCCAAAGTGTCCCAGACAAAACTCACGCAGTCTCAGCCTGGGGAATAATTTTGCTTCGGCAACGGGTGGACTCAAGCCCATTTCCCCTGACTGTTACTTTGACATTACAACAAATACACAATTTTTGCTTTTAAAACACACACACACACACACACACACACACACACACACACAATTCACTGGGCGTTTAAGGATTATCACCAAATTCTTGCTGTCAAATTCATGACTCTACTACATAAAATATTTTTATTTTTGAAATGAAATTCATGTAACAGAAGTAATCATTCTACAGTGGTAGAAGTCTACACACAGTGGTAGTACAGAGTCCAGTGGTAGTCAGTGTATTTGTAGAGTTGTGCAACTACCAGCTCTTTCTACTCTCAGAACTTTTCAGCACTCCGTAAAACACCCCATTCAGCGGTCACTTCCTGTTCCTCTCACACCTGATTCCTGGGTCTCTGTCTGTGTTGATTTCCCCAACCCAGGTATATCTTACCGGATGGCTGATTTTATATACCAACAGGACCTGGGTCCCAGGGCATCAGGTTTGTGGTCCGGCATTACCCTGGATGTTTCTGTAAGGATGTGTTTGGAGGAGATTAACATTTAAATTGTTAGACTGAGTATGGTAGATTGTCTTTTCTCAGGAGTGTGGGCCACATCCAATTTGTTGAAGGCCTGAAGAGAAAAAAAAAGTCTGCCCTCCTCTGAATAAGAGAGACTTTTTCCTCCTCTGAATGGGGACAGCAACGTTTGTCCTTTGTTTGGCCTTGGCAGTTTTTTACTAAGAATAAATTGTTTTTCTGATATTGGTATAATCACCCAGTCATCCTCGGTTACTATTCAAATGGTGTCCATTTTCATTTTTGGCTTATTTGTGTTTGTGGGTCTGAAGTGACCCCTCTGTGCAAGCACATTATCAGGCCCTGCTTATTTCCTGTTCGCATTTCTGTTTTCTAGTGGGTAGATTTAGAATGCTTACAGCTTGTGTCTAGATATCTGCCCAAAGCCTCAGGCCCTGATAGGTGGTCTTTTCAGAGCTGGCTAGATCTAGAGGAGTGGTGGTGAATTTATGGTACACGTGTCACAGCGGGTATGCAGAGCCCCCTCCATCGCGTTTGTGTTAAATCATGTAGGACACAAAAGTGTGATCACACTGACTTTAATATTGACCTGTGTACTTGCCTTGACCAGTGATCTCTCTCTCATCTGGCTGAGGTGAGATGAGATGGTGAGAGTGGTGACTGAAAAACAGCTTTTCCTGTTTCTTGTGTGGCTGATCTAGTAGTGACAAATCTCTTCAGCTTTTCTTTATCCGGGAATATCTTAATTTAGCCTTCATTTCTGAAGGATAGTGTGCCCAGTTAAGGAAGTCTTGATGGCCACCTTTTAAAATTTCAGTTTATTGACTCTATCTGCCTGCCTTTTGACTTCCATGGGTCCTGAGAAAAATTAGTTATGCCCTTTATACTTAGTATTCTCTTTGCTATGGCTTTCAATGGTTTGATCATAATGTGTCTTTATGGGTCCTTCTGAGTTTGTCTTGCTTGCAGTTGAATTTCTTCTGGGCGTAGAGTCACATCTTTCATCTAATTTGGAAGGTTTTGGACACTATTTCTTCACATATTTTTTTCTGCTCCTTTTTCTCTTTTCCTTTTAGGGCTTCCATAATGTGTATGTTGCTAACTCAACAAGGATTTCCTTCTGCTCCTCAAAGTGGGGAGTTTTAATGGAGTCATCTTAAATTAGCTGATTCCTTCTTCTGTCTTCTTGACTTCACTGTTGAGCCCCCTAGTAAATTGTTATATTTAGTCACATTACTTTTAGCTCCACAATTTCTATGTGGGTTTTTAAAAAATAATTTTAAATACTGCCAATATTTTGTGCTTGTTCATATGTTGTTTTCTTGATTTCCTTTAGTTTTCTTCTTCTTGTTGTTGTTGTTCTTTGAGCATATTTTAGAAAACTTATTTTAAGTCTTTGTCTAGTAGGTCTAATACCTAAAGTGGTGGTTGTTAATTTCTCCTTTTCCTGGCCATGGGTCATACTCTTCTATTACTCTGTCATTATCTTTGGTGAGAGTTACATTTTGGGATATAGTAGTGTAACTCTGGAAATAAGCTTCTGTCCCTGCCCCATTGCTGTTGTTGCTTAATGAGGGCTGAAATTGTCCCTTTTTAGTGACTTTCCTGTCTATTTTTGGAAAGCCAACCTTCATTCCTGTCAAATGGGGTCTCCAGAGTGCCTGTTGTGATATCTCTACACCCAGCTGATGTCTTGACAGAGATTTCCTTAAATGCTTGAATCCAGTAAGAAAAAAATGTATCTGAGTTTAAAAATCTCTTCTGACCTATGCAGTAGGAAAAGCCACTTTAGCCGGAGGGGTTTATGCAAAGTCTATCCTTTGTGGTGGCCCCCTGGTGAGAAAAAGCAATGATCGATATGTGTAATTCCTCTGTAGAGGGGGACAAGGCCCCTGTTGTCTGATCCAGCTCAAGCTGGCCCCACATGGGCGCCCTCACAGGGCTCTTTGGCAGGGCTGGGGGTGGAGTGATTATTGCACAGCAGCACACCAGGACCCACTGACGCTCTACCTCGTTCTTCATCAGTGCTCCCTTGGGTGTGGGGCACACAGGAGTAGACTGCAGAACTCCAGCGTTGTCGCGTCAGGTGCAGCTGCTGGCTCCACAGCTGGGCCTCTTGTTGTTGGAAAGGCTGCTTCTTGGAGCTCCCACTCCACCACCTGTGTGATGTAATTTTTGCTTTATCACTTTTTGTTTTTCTTTCTGTAAAGAAGGATCTAAAGCAGACTTTCACCCTTAGAATTCATGGAAATGATTCACGTTCTAATTTTCTCGTTTTGTTGCTGCGGACCAGACAGTAACAATGGAAATCTGGAAAATGATCAGGATTTTAAATCACCCCGTGTGAACAAATGAGTCTTTTGCACTCTGGGACCTCCAGGGGATGGAGAAATAAGGTGGTTTTAAAGACTATTGAGTATTTTGTTTTAATTTATTATATTACATTCTAAAGGAAAACTGCATTATTTAAAAGCATTACATTTTATGAAAAGGAGGAAAATTTTAAAAAAAATTATTATGGGAAATGATTCATAATCATGAGTAATATGTTTGGGATAAATTTACAATATGAATAATGTCCCATTATAAAAAATATTTTCTTAGAAAAGCCCAAATAAAGAATTTTGCAAGCTTAAGGAAGTAGACGTGATGACTTACTTAGCGTGGAACTCTTCCTCTCTGAAGAAATACCGCTGTGGTGTTATCCAAATAACAAGACTCCAGAGGGGGAGGCAACAACACACAGTGACCAGATCGGTGTCTCTGCTACAGCATGCCCACTCTCTGGAACGTCTACTCTGGAGATAATTATGAAAAACAGGCTCATTTGTGCTATTAACTTTTCCTAAGGTTTTGGCAGAAGAACTATTAACATATATATTTTTTAATATGTGATACTTATCATTCTCTGTGAAGCAAGCTGCTATTTTTATTCTCCGGTTATTATCATGTCATAGGGAGATCAATTCATGACCTCACTCTAACAGAAAACAAATAACAAAAAGGCTCATAAAAGAGGAAAACCTTGAAATAATTTAATTGAATTCTTTTACAATAAGAATCCCAAATTCTAACTGAACATGACCCAATTTCAGGTTTTATTGAGAATCAATGAATTTTCAGATTATTCTGATTTTAATCATAAAGCATGTTATATATTTAATTTATGGAAGTGATAAATATTTTGCACAAAATTCCCACAGATCTGAAGTCATGCCTCAACTGAGTTCTTTCTTCCCAATTAATGTATGTATATTTAGCTGTTAAAAGTCCCATTGGCACATTCACAGTAATACAAAAGATTATAATTTGAAAACAATGAGAGTAATAAGTAAAAGAGAAAATAAAACTTTAATGGTGGATTTAAGTTTTGCTAGCACATGGATGGGTCATTTTTTGAGGTATCAAAAATAACACAGAAATTGGGATGGTGTGGCACATGCCTGTAATCCCAGGACCCTAGGAGACCGAGGCAGCAGGAACAAGTCTGAATTCAGCTGGGCAACTTAGCAACTTAATGAGACCCTGTCTTAGAATAGAATATATAAACAAAGGGCTGGGGATGTACAGAGGCCCTTGATGCAGTACCCTGTATTACAAATAAGTAAATAAATAAGTAAGTATATAGAGTCTCATTGTGTATAATCAGCCTGATAAATTTCTATAACCATGACAACATGGAGGAATGAAGAAATTTTGATAAAAAGCTACACTACATAAAAAAAATGGTCCTGTATTTTCTCTTTTGGGAAGCAAGTGCTTCATTTAAAGAGAAATGTTTCTCAGGCAGTTATCCATCTGATAAATATGTCTTGATTAATTCTAAGATTGGAACTATTTTATGCCTTTGGGTAAAAATTACCTTCAGTCCAACTTTTGTATATGTGCTGCCGAAGCAAGCACAGGGTAAAAATTACTTTGACTGAAGGTAATTTGAGCCATGTCGATAGAAAAATTCATTTCAGGTACTTATAAATGGTTTCTACTCAGTATGTGTCACTTGGGATGCTTGCAATTTTGTTTGTGTACATAGTACATATTTATCATGTACATGTAATATATGTGTGGACACATGTATGTGGATAATTTACATTTGCTTTGAATAAAATGGAGGGAAATAATAATTTTACCTACAGAAAGATGTAAGATTTCCACAGCTCTTGACAGCTTTCTAATGATCTTCTGGGGCATGTTAAGTAAGGAGATTAGTCTGGGATAAACCAACTGAGCCAGTAGGCATGAGTCATCAATCACCAAGATCCAGGAAATGGGCAGAAAAACTGCTCAGAGCTCTGTGTCTGGGAGCAGTCGGAGAACGCTAGCTTCATTTCTTCTTGCAAGAGCTCAAGCAGGTTTTTGATACAACGCCCTAGACCTAATCTCAACCTGAGTGTTGTGATACAAAAGATGGCCGCCATTAAGCTCATGGCGACTGACATCTCTCTTTCACAATGATCTGCTCTCAACCTGCAGAGCGTACTTCTTTTCTTTTTTTTTCTTTTCTTACTTTTAATTGGCTCAAACTTGCTCTGCAGAAAGTGTTTCTCTTCCTACTTTTAGTAAATGTAAAACCTTGCTACCTTTTTCACTTGTTTTGTCCAATTCTTTGATCAAGATAGAAAGAACCTAGAAACTACCTCTAGAAGGAGGGTCCAACACTCCAAAACCTGGTAACATTGTGGACCATCAGGTTCAAGAATTATGTGCATGAGCATTTGGTTATGAGCCAGACTGTTTTTGAAGGTGTAACTGAGAGACAGATAAATCATTTACTTGGGATTGTAACATCTGGGGAGGGGTGAACACCATTCCACGCCGTGCCATGCCACTGCTCTGCTTGAATATGTAGTTTTCAACAATTCTAAACCCAGCATTGGTAAAAGGACTAAAGAAGCAGAGTTTAAAATAAAATCTGCCAATTTATTTAAAGTTCAGAAAGAGAGAGACACACACAAACAGGAGAGAGAGAGAGAGAGCGAGAGAGACAGAGACAGAGACAGAGAGACAGAGATATTCTAGATGAGTAGGGAGTATTTGAAAGGGAAATATTCATGGATTTCTTGTCTGTAGCTCCTTTTATTGTGCTAATACAATTCTCAGCTTTGATGTTAATTATCTAGGGATTGAAAAATGTAGCTTAATTCTACTGTGGACATACTGGGCAACTAGAAGACCCAGATTTACAGAGCCTATTGAATTGCTCATTGCACTTCTTAGAGATTCCTCTTTTGCCTTTTCCCTTTGAGACATTAATATAATTCAAAGAGCTACTTTAGTACTTTCAAATTTTTATTAGTGTTTGTACCATTTTTGGTATCTTCTCCTTTTTTCTCCTGTAGACTTGGAGTTTCTTGAAATGTCCCTGTGAATTTCCCTATTGGTTTGTCAGTATCCAAGATGGCAACCATTGGCTGCCTCAGTGGCCTCCGAGGAGACTGCACTGTGGAATGTGCACAGCTGCAGGGACCTGGCTGCCGAATGGAGGGGATTTGGCAGTTGCTCAGCCATGTGATCCATGAACACACAAAATACTTCAGTCAGAAACTAATACTGCTCTAAGGAAAACTTATAGGGAGGAAGAAAACAGGTGAGGCCAGATGATCTAATTCAATTAAAACCATGGGAGCTTTCTTCCTTATTTGAAAATAGTTTATGTACAAATATAGCATGGGGTGACTATTTCCTTGCTTGAATGTGACAGAAGGGTGTATTTTCAATTTATATGCACTGTGAGGTGCCAAAAGATCACTAAGAGAGTCTGTGGAATATATATTCTTCAGAGCTTCCTGGGCTTTATATGGAGCAATTTTGTTGGAGGAGAATTTGAGATCCTAAACCAACTCCAGGGTCTCTCCCTGTAACTTTTATAAACAGATGAATGTGTTTAACTAGATAGTCAAATCACAACAGGGACTCAGGACAAGTTCCAGTGATTGGATAAGAGTAAAAACTCACTCTTTCTGGGCTGTTCCTTTTTCCTTTTGTTCCTTGGATGTCCTTTCTGTTTACTCTTTCTTTTGCTTCCTCTTTCTCCCTTTGGGCTTCTTTTCTTAGGTTTTGGAGAGATTAGCCTGTTTATGTCTGATCTATGATGAAGGAACATCTGACCCCTTTCTGAAAGAATCTATTTCTTGATTTTGAAAACTGACCAAATTTCTGACATAATATATTGAATGTGACTGAAGGAAGATGCACAAGGTGTACTTAAAGAGGAGCAATGCTTTCTATGTCACACAGGAATCTGGTGGTGTTACATTTTGGGTTTTGGGCTGCTAGAGGCTCCTTCTGGAGGTTCTTTCTAGAAGTGTGTTCTGGGTTTAAAGAATTGGTCAAGACAAGCACAAAAGGTAGCAAGGCTTTGCATTTATTAATAGTAGGAAAAGAAACATGCTTTGCAGAGTGAGTTTGGGCCAAGTAAAGGAAGAGAAAGAAGTACACTCTACTGTGTAGGAGTGCAGCAACATACAAGAGAGAACACTGTAGCACCGAGCTCAGTGGTGGCTGTCTTTTGTATCATCTCTCACTCCTCTAGCTGACCTCAGGTCTAGACCGTCCTATCACAAACCTACTTGAGTTTTTATGAAAAAAATTGAAGATAGCATTCTCTAATTGGTTGCACGTGCAGGGCTTTCCGTGCGTGTGTCCTGGCATTTTGCAGTTAACAGGTCATTGCTACTTCCCCAGCCAGTCTGCTATGCCCTAATCTCCTACCTCACTGCCTCACTGGTATTCATGAACCATCCAACAATGATGTTTATGAAGTCACTTCCCAGAGACAAGTCAAGCCCAGAGCTAGGATCTAAAGCTAAAGAGACCAGGAGGTGGTACCATTCTACCTTCTTTGTTCTCCAGCAAAGAGGCACACTACCCACTACTGTGAGGACCTGGGAATGCATCATAGGATGGAAAGAAAGAGCCTGGCAGGGTGATTCCACAGCTGGGTGTGTGAGCTGGAGAGTTGCTTGGGATTGCACAGAGGGGTTGACATAATAGCTTGCAATTGTGCCACTGGGATGTGAGGGTCTCTAGTAAGCTCTTTGTCTCCATAAATAAGCTAGTTTACTTGGCTTCTGTCTTATCTTCCTGCAGCAAGTAGTTTAGCTATTTTTGCTTCTTCTCATTGTTTTTTTTTTCAGGGACAGAGAAGCATTTTGCATATATTTTGCTGCCTGCATCAACTTGTCACGAGTGGCTCTCATTATTTTGTATCACAATTGTTTGCTTCCATGTATGTCTTTTTCACTAGATTGTGAAAAAGTAGTGGTTTATTGTTTTTTAGCATGATAGATAAGTTGTCTGGTAGCGTTTTAAGTCAAAATTTAAAATGGAATGCATAGTATCGTGAAAACCAAAACCCAACTCAGTTCCTCCCTGCCCCCAACTCATCTCCTCCTCGCTGCCCACCCAGTCCTCTCCTCCTGCACGTCTCCATCTCCTCCCCGCTATCACCCCAAGACAAAGTCCTGTGATCACAGTGTCACAGAGAAGGACTGAAAAGCCCTGCAATTTGGCATATTTAACAGTAAGAATAAAATTTTGTGATGGAGGTGAAGGGCCCTGCATTGGTCACTTGTGCCAGGACGTATTTTGTTTGAGGCCACTGCTCTGACTGTTGTAGGACAGCCGCACAAGGCTTGGCTGCGGGTTGTTGGTCTTGGAGGTCAGCAGTTACATTTGCCCTAGTTGTTGTTGAGATCTTTGTTGTTTTTAATCGGTATGCTCTTGATTGTACAGACTCTCTCAGATTTTGTAAATTCTGCTAAATCTTGCCATTTATTCAGGAATAAATATGGAAAGATCCATTGCGTTAGCTAATGACATTTATCAAATATTTATCTTTCAGGGTACCAAGCTTGTACCAAGCTCTTGATGATTACCTACAACTTTAAAGACAATTTGTGTTTTCTGAACACCAGGCATGCCAGATTTCGTATTCTAAGGCAAAGAAAATGTACGCAGTCATGTACTGTGTAAAGACACAGTGGTCTCATAAGATTATAGTGGAGATGAAAAATTGCACCTATTTTTTCTGTTCCTTTACTGCTTTTGTATGTGTTTATATACACACTTACAATTATGTTATAGTACCTCTAGTATTTAGGACAGTTGCATGCTCTATAGGCTTGTAGCATAGGAGCCACAGGCTCTGCTGTACTCCCCGGGTGTGTCGTGGGCTCTGCCATATACATTTCCATATGTACATTCTATACTTTTCCAAAAAAGCAGAATTGTCTGGCAATTCATTTCCTTCTTTGTTTCTTTGTTTCTTTGTTTCTTTGTTTCTTTCTTTCTTTCCTTTTTCTTTCTTCCTTCCTTCCTTCCTTCCTTCCTTCCTTCCTTCCTTCCTTCCTTCCTTCCTTCCTTCCTTCCTTCCTTTCTTTCTTTCTTTCTTTCTTTCTTTCTTTCTTTCTTTCTTTCTTTCTTTCTTTCTTTTCTGTTTAGCAATGCATTTCTAAGCATAGATCCTTTTTCTTAAGCAATGTATGCCTGTGGAAACAAAATAGTTTAATAGCTAAGTTTGTGTATTGAGATTTATTTTTTTCTTGGCAAACTAGAGCCTGTCCTGAAAGGCATACCCATGACGTTAAATGGACCTAGAATCTTGTAACTTAAAGAGCAGGTGAGAGAATTCATGATTTTGGCCTGGGGTAGAGAAGACATAATGGGGACAAGATTGCTGTTTTTAGACATTTGAAAAGCTGTCAGATGGGAAGAGGATTAGCCTAAGTCTGTGAAACTCCAGAGGGCATATGTAGGGGTGGAAGTTTCAAGGAAGCAGGTTTGGATTGAAAGAAATTTCTAACAATTGGAGCTATAGCTAAAACAAATGATGTGTTCTAAAACACCGTAGGGTGTGTTTAAGGAAGGAATTTCTGGGCCAATTAATCCATGGGCATTTGGATTAGATCTCCTTTAAGGGAACTTTTAACTCAAAGATTCTGTAATTCTTTGATATAAAATTCCAGTTTACTCAAAGAGTTAGTTCGGTTTGCTCAATCAGCACAGCAGCAGACTTACTGATATCCACATCCCAACATGCAAACTTGATCATACCATTTGAGGATTTGAGTCTGGCTTCTGCCAGCATCTCCACCTTCATCCAATACATATTTAGCATCTTTAACCTAAAAATCTGAAATTTCTCAAAACCCAAAACTTCTTGAGCCTAACACGATACAAGTGGAAAACTGTTTTGTGCACAAAATTATTAAAAATATTATATAATATTACCTTTAGTATATGTACATAGGAGTGTATAAAACATAAGTAAATTTCATGCTTGGAGTTGGGTCCTGTTCTAGTGTGGACATGGTTTTCTTCCAATGGCTCATGTGTCAGGACTTGTTTGGTCCTCAGTGTGGTGTGTTGAGCTGTGGGACCTTTAAGAGGTGGAGCTTAGTGGGAAGCAAGTAGGTCACTGGAGGTGCTGACCTTGGAAGAGATTAATGTGGTTCTAGAGGGACCCCATTTAGTTCCCTTGAGAGTGGGTTGTTATGAATGAGCAAGTCTGATCCTAGATTTTCTGGCTTCCTGTCTTGTCATGCAGTGTCTCCCTCCCATTCTTGCTTGCGCTCTGTTGCTATCTGTGATGTGTGAGGCAGCCAGGGAGACCCTCACCAGAGGGTGAGCAGATGGGCCACACAAACTTTTCAGCCTCCACAACTGTGAGCTAAATAGACCTCTTTATTTTATAATGTGCCCAGCCTCAGATATCTCATATAACAATGAAAAGGGATGAAGATAGTTCTTCTCCCCAAGCTATCTTGTTACACACATGCAGATATTTCAAAATGAGAAAAACTTTGAAATCTGAAACACTTCTGGGCTATAGCACTTTGGATAAGGGATACTCAACCTGCAATATCAAAATATATGGTGAATGCTATTTTTTTTAAAATAATGTCTTTATAGAGTGTGATAGAAAAATGGTGAATGCTTCTGCTCAGTGCCATCTGACGGAAAGGCGGGTTTATAAAAACATTCTTGTGTGTCACTGGCGACCTTATTCACCAGATCTGGCACGGCAGGATTTCTGGCCCTTCCACAAAGTCAGAATAAGCAGGAAAGGTCAATGTTTTGGATTGATTAAGGACAATGAGACAGCCACAACAGTGAAACTAAAGACAGGAAAAGGACTTTTAGAACTGCTTCAGAAATTGGTAAGAATGATGGGCTAAGTGTATTTGAAGTGAGGGAGAGTATCTTGGTGGGTGGTTAATGGTAATTATCTTTTACTATAATGATTTTCTTAATTAACCATTTGCCATAGCTTTCATTCACTCTTCATAATCTCTTCCTACCTCTCCAACTTGCAGCCTTCCTGATAGTTCTAGATTTCCCTTTTTGGATCAGATCTGTCTCATTGGCCGGTTCCTTCCCTAGAAGTTCTTCCACCCACTTTTCCCTTCTCTTTCAATGTAAATGCCTCCATTTCCTGGTGAAGGCGACCTGACCTAGCTTCCCCTGAAAGAGGCCCTTCACACGTAGTTGTGCATACTCCCCTCTGTCCTTCCTCCAGGTCTGGGGCCTCCGTGAGGTGGGATCAGGTCCATGGTCTCGGCTGTAGCGTAACTGTCCTAGCACAGCTGAGCACACTGGCGTTGATTAGAAATATCTGCCATGTGAATGTTAGCATGGCGCATTGTAAAGCTGCTTGTGTGTGTGCTAATTGACTTTACTTTCAAATGTGTGGGAGCTCA